>JAWZYV010003082.1:0-12863 GCA_038373885.1 Cheiracanthium punctorium
TTTCTTACGAAAACTGGAGGCTAAAATTCGTCTGCTGGCGGTATTTACATCCGCCAGCTCCTATTGAAATGCATTCTGTATCCATTTTATAATTACTGTTTCTCATTATTAGAGCCGCTCGGAATGAGTTACTATCTTTTTAATACTTAAATAGATGGTTTAGAAGACGATGATATCGCATTTCGCTTCAAAACTTTGTTAATAAAAAGAATATTAGTGTTCTAAAATTATTACGTTATTGCAAACACGTATAAATAATACATCATTGAGTTGATTTTGAGTTTTCTGAGTTTAAAATAGTAAAAATATTCATTAAAAACCTCCCACGTTTTTTTAAAGTACGATCTTTTAAATGATTTTTAGTATTTAATTATTATTAACATTTTAAATAAAATCTCACAATGAAGATAAAATTCATTTATAAAAAGCTATGTCCGGCTTTATCCGGACGCCTGGCAACGCTAGGTCCAAACGAGCTGAAACCGAAATTAATCATCACCATACGATCAAGATCGTGCACGTGGAGTATCAAATACCGCCAAGTGACGTCACGTGCATAATAACCATTTGGGTAAGGCTACATTTGGGGGGGGGAAATGTAGGGGTTCTACATTTGGGGGTCCATTAACAACAACATACTGAAATTTTTTTAGGTCAACTCGGATATTTAGGAACGAATGTTTGACGAACGAATGTTTTTAACTTTAATTTGAGCCACATTTTTTCCGGCAGAGTTGGCAACAGTGATCTAGTGGAGTCGGGTAACAGCGCCAAATCGGTGAGTGAGCAAAGCTCTCCTCTACGCAAAAACGGAGCTTTTCGGACAGCCTGTACTTATCCGACGGACACTCATCTTACAACCCCCCCGTAAGCAAAAGATCAGTATCACGTGACTACTATGCCAAGAGGCTCTTGCCCCTTCCAATTTCCTATTCATTTCTATGGTGAACGCTGAGTTGTGAGCTTAGTACGATACAATTTGCAGCTAAAAATGCCGCAATATTGCTGTGCCTACGGTTGTAATGAAAGATTTGTTAAAGGAGGATCCGTAACTTTTCATTCGTAAGTAATTATTATGTAGTTTATTACCTTTATTATTATCTTTTACTTTTACTATTTTTCCGCATCGCTTGTGATGTGAGTTGACTTTTATTAATAAGTTTAACATAATTAAGAAGAGTTCTACAGGCAATTTAAGCTTGTAGTATTAGTATTATAAAGGGAAATTGTTGTAGTATTATTTAATTAATGACATTTTATCTAATAAGTTGTATCTAACAGTTTTTGTACGTGTTTTGACGAATTGTAAAGTATGCCAACTATCAACAGGACTTTTCGCCAAGTTGGCGACAAGCCATTCCTCGGTCTTAACTGGTCTATCCCAACCAGTTCCAACGTAAGTGTCACGTGACTTATGCTGGAATTCCAAACATTCCCCTTCCAATGAAACTCCGGAAATAGCTCTCTTTTATTTTATAAAATTTAAGAAAACATGGTTATTCGGTGCAGCGCATACGGGTGTAAAGAAAGTTTTGTTAAAGGAGGACCTATAACCTTTCACAGGTAAGTTAAAATTGTACGAACTATTATTTAATTTTTAATATTTTGTCATTTTAATAAATACCTCTATTAAATATGTAGGGAACTTTCAGTTATGTTGTGTGGGAAAATTATGGGTGAGTGACTTTTAAAGCATGTTTTATTAGCATCAAAGTGTATTTAATACTGTAACACTATTTACTTGAATTACCATGTTAAAGTAATTCATTTATATATATATTTTTTTCTTGTTCTCCGTTGAAATTGAAAGCTGCCCCAATTGGCTGTAATCTTTCATCGCTAATCTGTTAGGTATTTCGGTTTCCTAATCAAATACAAAATTTTGATGTATACGTGTGTATATACTAAAAATCACTTAATGGAAATTAATATTAAATGAATAAAACAGAAAGAAAAGCATTAAACCCATGTTTGGAAAAAAATAACTCATCTATCAAAGGTATCTTGCCAAAATAAATATATTATTCTTAAATAAATAAAAAAAAGTAAGTTATCTTATTCTTAAATAAATAAAAAAAAGTAATAGTTATCTTATTCTTAAATAAATAAATAAAAAGTAATAGATATCTTATTCTTAAGTTAAAAAAAGTATGCATTTCTTTGTGAAAATAATCTACAATTACAGGTATTTTAATAAATGGGCCATGGTTAAATTTATTTCCTTCTGCCAGCAGTGTATACATAAAAAGAATATTTTAACTGTTTACATTTTAAGTAACGTTTTTTTATGCACATATATGTAAAGATATTTAGTTTTTGTCAATTATTAAAAAATACCTAAATGATCTGTTAAACATGTTTACAATTTATTGTTCTGATGTCATAAAAAAAAATGAAAAACACACTGAATAACTATACACATTTAGTGCCGGATATCCGTATCTGGTACAACCAAAGGAGCTTCGAATATCCGGTATCCGGCAAAATCAATATCCGTTACATCCCTAGATGAAATTGAACACTTTGAACGTGTGATAATGAGGTATGTACTTCAGATATTCCTACTGATGATATCGTAGCCGATGTAAAGCAAAAAAATACTGATGACAATGAAGCTTCCTTACCTTCAGACGAAGAAAGTGTATTGTTAGCATCCTCGATCACTGAAGTGAAAGCTGCTTCAAATATTCTAAATGCATTTTTTCAACGGAAAATGTAGACAAAAAACTATGGACTGTTTCTTGATCGCTGATAAGAAAATTGATGAACTTTACTTAAAATTGAAATGTATACAATAAAAAATAACTAATTATTTGCACAAGTGTAAAAATAAACGTGAGTATTTAAAATTATTCTTTTTAATTTTGTATTGTTGTCTATTTAATAATTTATTAATAATAATTTATAATTTATTTATTAGTAAATCATGCATTATACCAGTAAATGTTTCTAACAAAACTGCCATCAAATTCTAAGAAGAAAAAGCAATATTTTAACATGTTTGGATGTAGTGAACCTTGCATTCGTGAACTATTTATTGGGTCTGCAGGGGTTCACAATAGTGAGGTTTGACTGTATAAGGTCAGCCCACTTGTAAGGTTACTTTCACAAAGTCCTGAGGGGTGGCCTTATTTAGGTCCAACTGTATTTATTGCCAAAATAATGGTAATGAAATCTCTTGATAATGTTTGCATTTCTGTTGATGCTTCCAGCTCTAAAACAAAACAGGTATCTTGTTGTAATCCTAATGTTACCAAGCAAACCCTTTTACTTACAAGTAGGAATATTCTACGTGAGACCCCTTTTCTTGGCTGACGATGAATTTTTCTAAGTACATACTTTGGTGGGAAACTACAGTAGGTGCTTCGTAATGTTATTGCGGATAATGTTATCATTCGTTTAATACTATCAGAATAATAAAGTCCCAAACGCATATGCTAAAAATATTGGTTTTTGTAATGAAATCTTTCGTTTATTGTTATCAGTTTTGCCTACCATTTTCGATCTCTTCCACCCCCCACCCCCCCACCCCCCACCCTGTAACCAAGAGTGGATGCCTTTTGTTGGCCAATGAAATAATTTCAAGTTTGGGCATGAGGCGATTTCCTTACCTTCATTCAGTTTCCACTACTGACTCATTCAAAGCCACGTAACCTTTCGTAGACTGGAAAAGCAGGTTCCGCTGTGTCTCCTTATTCGCTACTGAAATGAGAGAGGCGCTCCATGTCTTGAGACTTGGGGTGCTGCACAGAATCACTGCTGAGGACTTTCAAGAAAAGTACAGGTATGAAAGTTTTATCAATAATTTGCTGAGACAAAAAGTGCGGCAGACAACCTTAGAAGACTTTCTAATTATTCCTGGACACTCCTGTTAAATTGTAATTAGTTTATCTATATATGCTATCGCAGCTTTTTTGTAGAACTTTTTTTAAATCTGGTCGTTCCGGTAGCTTGAACAATAATTGAATTTAACGATTTATTTAACATACCGTTTGAATTAACCTTTACTTAAATTTGTACCTGCACAAATAAATGTTACTTAGTATGCAATAAAATTAAATTTTTGTGTTTCCCTATACTTTTCGTTTATTGTTATCAAATAACATCTGTTCCAAAGTAATTACATTAACCGGCGCCTACTGTATTAAGTTAGAGCAAAATTTCTCAAACTTTTTCTCGGATGGAGCACTTTTAGTATCTTTAAAATTTGATGAAACTCTTTTTGTAAATCTGTCTAGTAAATTCAAAGCTAAATGAATAATTTTTTTTGAGAAATTGCCACCTTAACATGGTACAATGAGTCTTATACTTTGCATTTTCATTAAGACAGTAAAATGTATTTGATTAGTCTGTTCCCCATGCTATTTGATGATATTTATTCGATAAAGTAATTTGTTCTAAAATGTAATGAATTTTTAATAGCAAATAAAAAAATGTTTTTTTTCCAATGTTTAATATCATTCCTGAAAATATTTATCAGCAGAATTGTTAACTTTCCTATTGAAAATATTTAATATATTTCTTTTTCCGAAAATACCATATTTGCGATCCCTGCATATACATAATTACTATCCAAATTTAAGATTAGATGGTAACAATCAATCCTTTACCATCTATATGCATGCACATAAATCCTGTATGTTCTTCAATTTGTAAAAATTTACTCAGATGACACAAATTTATTGACATGTCCTGCCCATCTCAAAACAAACAAAATAGAACACATTCAGTTCTTGCCCAATTTATATTTATTTTTATTTTCTTCATTCAAACTTGGATCACTGTTTTCTTTCTTTTACCATCCCTAACAGAGTACTTTAAGTAGGTTGTATTAAAGCAGTTCCATTTTTTATTTTATTTTATGCATAGTTTTCCCAAAGATGAGACAAGGCGAAAGCTATGGACGATACAACTCCGGCGAAAAGATTTCACACCCTCTCCCTTTAGCAAAATTTGTTCGAAACATTTTACAGATGACTGTTATGACACATCGAAATTCGGAGGGACTTGGTTAAAGCCTACAGCTGTGCCAACAATATTTAATTTTCCAGGTCATTTTAAGAGAAAAAATGAATGGTGGAAGTCTCCCCAACAGGATCTCTGCCCTTCTTCTGATGAAAGTAAGTACTACTATAATACAAAACGCTGAAAAATCCTGAAAAGTGTGTGGCATAAATAGCATTGTTTTTCACTTACGCTTGCAACAATCAATGAATAAATTAATAACCTTTTTTCAAACATGCAAAAAGGTTATTTACAATAAAAATATGCATTTCCATTTATCTATGTATCTGCTTACAGTGCTATATATTGTTTTTATAATGTTACATACTGAAATAAAATTTGTCAAATACATAGTAATAGATCTGTTATTAATAATTAAACATTTGCTACAAACATAAAAAATCATTCAAAAACTCCTGAGTAGATCCTTGTCTTAATTAGAGCACTTTTTAACCGACGAAAAATGGAGGAGGTTCTCAAGTTGACGCATATATATATATTTTTTATGTATGATCACGTATAACTTTTTTTATTAATTTTAATCAATAATATTAAAATTGTAAGATTCTGCTCTTTTAAATTTGAGAAATAGTATGTTATCTTGATAAACTTGCAAATAAATGCTTCTCAAACATACACAGATATTTTATGCAAACTTGAACTTTTAAAAATCAAACCAAACTTGGCAAAAAATATATAAGTGTATAGTATTTGTAATATGTAAGTAAAAAAAAAAAAGTGTATTTAACTATCATAAACCTGTAAAAATAATTGAATATAAAAAAAAGTCAAATTTTAATTTTACAGCCTTGGAGATTTAAATAAATGAATGCTCAAAATAATTATAATAATCCACAAGAAAGATGGGAAAAGATTGAAATTGAATGCTGGAGTGTAAATTTTAGCACTATTTCCACCTTTGTTCAAAGGAGGGAGAAAAAAAATTCTGGTAATCACTTAAAGTACCTGGAATTCCAGGTATACCTGGACCACAAACACCCCTGTTAACATTTGTTAAGTTGAACAAATTAAGCATTTAATAAGCTAGTTTATATCTATTACTTTTATTTTATTTATACTGTGATTATAATGGCCTGTCAAATTAAGTTTTCTTTTCTAAGTCAGAATATTGAGATTTGAGTCACTTGTATAGTTAGAATTCCTTACATGACTAAATACGATTTTCTAAACATTTTGTGTAAAATGTATTAATGAATTTAAAAGCAATAGTACAGATAGTATAAAATCAGTTAAAAACTCATTAAAATCCGTTATGTAGCACTATCGGTGGCAGCCACCACCTTCTTCAGCACAGGTCTTAGTTCTAAATGGCCAGCTCTCTTCCTCAGCAAGGCGTTCCACCCAGGATCTATCTTCGCATGCGTCATATCATTTATAGCGCCATCTGTGGTTATAATCTGTAAGGCTTCCATATTTAGGGCATAATTACTATTTTTGTAATTGGCGAGTTTTTGGCTGTTTAAGTTTATTTTTATGGGGTGTTCTTGGGCTATTTTTGTGAGGGCCATAGTGGTTTTATTGAATTTAATGTCAGATTGATGTTCCTTTTTTTGGTCTTTAATTTTTCGTTACTTCTGAACGAAAAATTAAAGACTGAAAAAAGGAACATCAATCTGACATTAAGTTCAATAAAACCACTACAGCCCTCGCAAAAATAGCCCAAGAACACCCCATAGAAATAAACTTAAACAGCCAAAAACTCGCCAATTACAAAAATAGTAATTATGCCCTAAATATGGAAGCCTTACAGATTTTAACCACAGATGTCGCTATAAATGATATGATGCATGCGCAGATAGATCCTGGGTGGAACGCCTTGCTGAGGAAGAGAGCTGGCCATTTAGAACTAAGACCTGTGTTGAAGAAGGTGGTGGCTGCCACCGATGGTGCTACATAACGGATTTTAATGAGTTTTTAACTTTTTAACTGTATTAATGAAATATATCCAAGTTGAGTGATGCGGTTGCTGCAGCAGCTATGCAAAATAATGAAACTTTTTACTACAAAAAGCTGAATTAGCTGTTTACAAATTCATTACTTATGATAGATTTTTTCCTCCCATTTTTCACTGTGATAAAATTTTGATTTAAATTCAAGTGCTTGCATTTGCAAATTTCTTATGAGTATGAAATACTAAACTTTAGAATTAGGTCCAGAGAAATAAAACATGCGTGAATAAGAGTAAAAGAAATAGTTTGATGACACTTGCGCTGTAGACAAAAAATGACTCTACTTAAATATTATTTACCTTTTATTTATTTTAAATGAAATCTAATTCATGGTTATATGCAGAATTCTAAATTAGATTTTTTTTTTTTTTTTTTTTTTTTTTTTTTTTTTTTTAAAGCACTAGAGTACTATTTCACTCAATCCCAGATTTTTGTTTACGCGATCTTGTCGACAGATTTTGTACTTATGAACTTTTCAAATGTGTTTGCCAGATAATGTGGAGAGGGTTGTGTGTGTTAATTAAATGTTGAAAGTCGCACAAGGTTTGCAATTTTTGATAATGGATCACTAAGCGTGGTGCCAAAGCACGACGATTTATAATAGAGGGGAGTATAGTTAGAAAATGAATTTGAAGATTGTAAAATAGTTTCAGTAGGCGATCTTAATATAGATTTCCTTTCCGAAGAAGTGTTTATGGAACAGAGAAGACAAATACGGTACACTCATAGATTGATACTTTCTAAAGGGTATTTATGAAGGCGAATTATAGTTTGACTATACCTGGCAAAAATTGTTAAACAGTTTTAGTAGGTGATTAAGTATAGATTTCAAATCCAAAGAAGTGTTTTGTAGAACAAGGAAGGAAAACACGGCACACTCATGGATTATGATGCCCATTCCAAACAGTATTTAAAATGGTAGAGGATAGTTGGAATATGCTTGGCGAAAGTTGTAAAACAGTTTTAGTAGGTGATTTTAACATATTTCGTTTCCAAAGATGCATTTTATTTAACAAGAAAGGCAAACACAGCACACTCATGGATTATGATATAGGTAAAAATTAGCAGTCATTACTTGCCATGTGGTGATAAAAGAATTGCCATTGATCGTCACTTGAGTCACGATGCTCCCACTGTTGCAGCTATACATGATTTTGAATATAAACATTTATTACTAGAGTGGAATAAGATTTTCTTTCGTAATTTCTGTATGACCACTGAAATGCGATCATTTGATGCAATTTTTTCCCTTTGAGAGCTATTTAAAAATGGTTTAATATCATTTATCTTCATATCTCTGACACTTTTTAAGGTTATAGTTCTCAAATTTTGTATGCCACTTCATTAGTATATGGGGCACATTTTACTAATTGGGAATTGTTTTGTAATGGGATCGTATACAAATTAAAAAAGTGTAAGTTTCTTAACTTTTAGAAAATTAACAAGAGAAATTTTTTCTTGTCTTATTTCCGGCCTTATTTTGAAAAAATTGTCAATTTACACAGCCCACTTATGTCTAATAAATGAAGAATTAAAGCCTATTACCACCTTTTTGGGACACCCTGTATATATATGTTACAGAAAGAACATGAAAATATTCTGAGCAATTAATTTGATTACTTCATCTTGAGCTCGAAGATTTTTTTTATGCTGCAATGCAAAAATAGTTTTTTAAACTAAAATTAAAAAATGCTACTATTATGGCTACTTAATTTAAGAAAAAGTACACATTTTTGGATACTTTTTCTTGTTGGTGAGGCTGCGAATGCTGCTATTATTTCCTCCTGACAACGGTGGACACCCTGTCCTGTACTTGCTGTGAACACTAACAATTTATTCAAAAAACTTCATTAAAGTTTGACTGAGAGCATATCCCTTTCTTCTTCAGTGCATAAATCTGTATTATTTAAAGTTCATGAAAAAATATATATTTTCCTGCATTGATGAATGTGATAAATAGTGGTTGTGCCAAATATCCCACTAAATATCAGCTTTTATACTCTAATCATAAAAAAAAGTTCCTATTGAAGATTAATTACATTTATTTTTTTATAATTTGTGTATTTAAAAACTTCTAAAGTGTTTGGAAGACAAACAATAACTCAACAATATTTCTTGAAATAGTTTAAACATTTTGAAGATATAACTTACCAATCTAAATAATTACTAATGACATTTTATTTAAAAATATTTGAAGTTCACTTAGTTAAAATTTGAACACGGAAATACCTTAGTAATTAGTTAAAAACATTAAAAAAGCCTAAAAATCTCCGTAAAATAATTAAAAACACGCACCATGAGCGCTTTCGGACAGGCCTAGCCCGATGTTCATCATCAGAAACTGAGCTGCTTGGCTCGTTCCACCGCTTCTTCTTCACCAAGGGCCTGCCACGATTGCTCGATCTGCGCATGCGCCATGTCGTTGGACAGCTCCCTCTTGTGTCATTATTTCCAACGCTTCCCATCTTAAGCCATAATTGTGGTTATTGTAATTAGCTATTTCTTGACATTTACGAAATCTATATTTATATTTTCCTTTAAGACTAGGCGGGATAGAGCGGTACTTTGTCTATTGTATTTTATGTCGTTTATGTGTTCTTTAATTCTATCTTTAATTTTTCTTTTTGTAACACCAATGTAGTATCCGGGAAGGTTGGAATCTCTATATGTGAAATTTATTTTATAAATACCTGCAGTTTCTAGAGGGTTAATCTTGTCTTTATCTGACCGGATTCTTTTAAATATATTGCTATTGGGTTTAATTGGGATACGAAGGTTCATTTTACGTGCCCGGTTGGATATTTTTGCAGCGAGACCGCAACAGTAGGGAATCGGATGAGTAAATGTGGATTTTTCTTTTTGTGCGTCGTTGATGATGTTAAGTTTCTTTCTTCTATTTCTGATTAGGCGGGGGATGATATGCTTCTGATGAAGCTGGGATAATTAGCTTCGCGTGCAAGTTGCTTTATAAATTGTATTTCTTCCTTTAGTAATTGTTGGTTGGAGCATATTCCCAGGGCTCTATTACGTGTGAACGTAAGATTGATATTTTGTAGTTATATGTAGTTTTTGAGGAGTAATTGATTATTTTATTATTATTGGTAGGTTTACGATAAACGGTAGTTTTCTATATTGTCTGGGGTGGTTCTAATTACTTTAACATCAAGGAAATTTAGGCTATTATTCTGCTCAAGTTCTATAGTAAAATTGTATTTTTTCATCAAGTGAGTTAAGTTCGTCGAGGATATTATTTATTGCTATTGTTATTTACTATTGCAAAAAACATCATCAACGTAACGAAACCAGTATTTAGTATGGGGGGTGGAGGTTTGTATTGATTAAAGTTTCAAGGTTTCGCATTTTCCACTCTGCTACTATACCAGATATCGGGGAGCCCATAGGGGACACCTTTATTCTGTTTGTAAAAATTTATTATTGAATTGGAAGTAGGAGTTATTGAGGATGAGGGACAAGGCAGCTTTTAGGGTTATTGAAATATCTGTATTAAATGCGTTCTCAATTTCTTTACTTATTGTGTTGTACATCTCTATTGTGTCTATGGAAGGATATAAGTTGGTATCCTTCGAGCCAAGCAGCTCAGTTCTGATGATGATAGCGGGCTAGGCTGTCGAAAGCGCTCATGGTGCGTGTTTTAATTATTTTACGGAGATTTAGGCTTTTTAATGTTTTAACTAATTATTTGAAGTTCATAGACTTGTTTCACATTTGTTATGCTTAATCTCCACTATTTACAAATACCTTACAATGTTATAGGTGTACCCAGTACATCAGAGGTTTCTGAAAAAAGTAAGCGTTTGCGTTATATGGGAGATTTCAGTGATGAAGATATTTCACCTAGCACGGCCAAGACAGTTCTTAAAGTAGCCCGAGAGCAAGTTTGTAAGTTCAGGAAGAAAGTGGCAAGTTTAGAAAGGCAAAATAAAGGATTAAAACAAAAAATAACTTCATTAAATGAATTACTAGATGAACTGAAAAACAAAAGTATGATCTCTGATGAAGCGCATTCAGCTTTGGGGGCAATCCTTGCACCTCCCCAAAGTCACAGCTCTTCTTTCAAATATCAAAACTTGTGAGTATTTTTTTTTTTTTTTATATTGGGTTTAATGGACAAGAATCATTGACATTCGACATTCTTTTATTGTTTTTGACATAATTTTGTCAGATTTCAATATGCTTTGCATTAAAATTTTCCTTGTTAGGATTTTTGCTAATTAAAGATAATAATGAAGCACCTTTGTGAGAAGTTTTCTTTTCCAATCCATGCACCAGAAATGATCTATGTTTCGGTACAAAAGAAAAAATCCCCTTCAAAAATAAAATTTATAGAAAGTGAAGCTTTCTTCTTTTAACTAATCATACAACACATGTTAAAGCATCCTGGAACTGCTTAATTTATGACTGCACGCTGGCAAAAATTAGCATTAAATTCAAATTTTTGGATGATTGTAATGGATTAAACTCAACAAATCTTCAATCTTTGTTTTCCAGCATGGCATAATGATTTGATGAGTTAAAAAATTTTCAGCTAATATTTTAAAAATCCTTTACCTTGTTTGGATACATTAGAAACACAAAAAAAGTGACAAAATTTAGGCTGTCATTTGTCACGTTAATGATACACATAATACATGTTGAAATGCTCAATATGGCAGCGGCATATGGGAAGAACGTGGTATGTCTGCTCCTCTCTCAAGAGTTATTATCCACCATGCAATTTTTGCTGATTGTTATGGCTTTTAATATATTTTAATGTGCGATACATATTTTTTTGACTTTTCAATGATTTAAAATAATAATAACATGGGTAGTTAGTGGTACAGTGCTAAGTTTATTTTATGAAATAGCAAAACATATGAAGAAATCACTTCTGATCAAAAATGCTAACCTCCAAAAACGTGTTATTACAAATATAAGAGAGTGTTTGTTCAGCACTTAAGTTTTCTTTATTCATATAACAGAAATGGCATATTTACATACTCAGTTGCATAAATAAAAGCTTAAGCAACTTTCAACATCTTAATATAAAAAGTACATATAATAAAAATACACAGATGTACTGCCTAGAAATTTTAAAGTACAAATCAATTAAAAATGCGCTTGAAAAACATACAACAGATTTCATCTTAAAGCATTATTTAGACATAAATTATAATTGCAGACCATGTTGTTTCCTTTTAAAAATAATTTTTAACACAAGTTTAAATTATAACGTAAATGTTTAATAGGCATAAAGCAAATCTTCTTAGTAACATAAGAAATGAGTATGGATAAAAAAAAAAAAAAAAAAAAATATTCAGAATATAAACACAAATTTTAAGCAAAATTTACCATTGTTATCTATATATCGGTGTTTGAGAAAACAAAAATAATTTAACCATAAAATCCCAACTAGTTTTAAACTTTTAAAATGTACTATGCATAATAAATAATAAAATAAAAAATGTTAAGTATTTGTACAAGTGAGTAAATTATCAGGTAGAAAAAGAAAAATAATAAAGCACAAAAATCTGCATCACTTTTTGTTTAACAAACAATGCAAGAATTGTTTAACAAATAAATATAAAATAAAATTTTGTAAAAAATATTGTTGCAGGAAACTCTGCTAGTTTAGCCTAAAAGTGAAGTTCTAGTAAACAGTCAACTGAACTTCTCTGCTCTTTTATACCCTCCGCTGATGTTGCTCGAACATTCCAAGACTCGTCTAGTATTAATTTCTAGAAATCACCAGTTATTTGATTGCATAATAGAAATGCAATTGAGTACCGTAAAATCCCGATTATAAGCTGCCCTACTGCCACCCCATTTGTTAGGAAAGAGGACAAAATGCATTCCCGCCAATGGACACTGCTACGAATTGTGACGTCACCA
>JAWZYV010003083.1:0-14153 GCA_038373885.1 Cheiracanthium punctorium
GAATATTATAAAACCGCTTTTGCAGGCGATTAAATCTGCAATCAAATTATAGTCAGTATTTATTTACTTATTTTCCACTTGTATTAGTTGGTTTAACTATATACATCCCGAGCGAAGAACGGGTACTTCATCTAGTCATGTATACGGACTAAGGAAGATTTGGAGCCACAGTTCATTTGGACCACTGACTAAATATTTTAATTTCTAACCCTGATATTCTCGGTACAGTACAAAAAACTTAAGACTACAAACAGTATTTTCCCTTTAAATAATATATATTTCTTTTAACAATCGCGAGCGAAGTTAACGAAAGATAAAAAATTCGGAATCTACAAATAGCGTTTAGCAATTTGCAGAAAGCCCCTTAATATATCGCGCAAATGGGCTAGTTCTTTTTCCGCAGTTTTACAAGAAAAGTTTTGTTTGAGTTGTTCTAATAAGAGTAACTACTGGAAACAAATGTGTAAACTCAAAAGAAATCGTCTGCATTTCATTATGCAGTTGTTAAAATTTGTTTTACTATAAACATTTGATATGATTAAATACCACTCCCAGGAAATAAAAAATCCTCTGAGTTCGTCTGTCAAAACGTTCTTTTGAAAACTATGATAATTTTAAACGGAACCATGAATGTATTCTAAAAACGAAAAAAAAAAAAAATGGCTCTAATGTAAATATTTTCATTCATTCTATCAGATAACATGCCACAAATTTACATTTCTGTTTTTGTGTATGGTCCCTTTGCACAGCCTTCCATTTTCAATTAAGAATGACTCAATCAGTTTTAATGTTACAGTTATAAGGTTTTTTCAATTAGACTTGTTGGATGGAAAATAAAAACTTTCTAATTAGGAATTGTTTCGTACGGGGGCCGTATAAAGATTTAAAAAGTGTAATTTTTTGTAAATGAACAAAATAACATTTTTCTTAACGGATTCATATTTCTGACCTTATTTTAAACATTTTTTCAATTTACACCACCCACTTATCTCTAGTACATAAAGAATTAAAGCCCGTAATCACCTTTTTGGGACACCGATTATATATAAAATACAATATTACTATTATTTGTGCGTTTTTATGTTATTTTTGTTTTTTGTTTCTTCTCTTTTCTATTGTTTTTCTTTTATTGTGTGTGGTTGTATTCGTGTGTTCTTTTTTTTTCTTTTTATTATTATTGTTATTATTATTTATTTTTGTATGTCCCTATTTTATTCTTTTCTTTTTATCCCATCCCCTTCTCCCCTTCTTTTGATCTCCGTGGTGTCTCGCCTTTTGTTTTTTCTAAATGGCAGCATGCTTGTTTATTTATCTTTTTCAAATCCCACTGGTTTGAGACGAAGGGCTTATTGATGAAGAGTGAATAAATTTTCAGTCGAAACGATCGTATCATTGTTAGAAGTATCATTTTATGTGTGTTTTTTCGCAAAGTTTTTATTTATTTGAAGTCTAACATTTGTTTCAATTATTTGCTTTGAATCTTTACAATTATTAATATTAATTCATTTTGCATCATAAATGCAAGGGATTGCATAAAAAACCGGTTATTACATAAATAATTCAATAAGGGTCCCCACGAAATTATTTGCCAGGGCGACCTCATACGACATTACGACTGTTTGTGACAAGGGAGAGGAAGGTAACAAGAAGTGTGACATTCCACATTTTGGTTAAAATAAAAATATTTAAAATCAATGGCTTAAATTTTGAAATTACCTGAAATTGAGGGTATTTTTTAATGATGGTTACAGAATTTTTAGGTTATTTTTTTAAATTTATAATTCTCGTTCTCTTTTACTTTTTTTTTTCTTTCAAAAAGGCAGTCAGGGTTGGTTCGTTTAAAAAAGAATTATGCTCACTAACACCATTAAAACAGATTGATAAAGTTTAAAAATAACATATGATCTTTAATAGTGGTTCCCAACCTTTTTCTAACAGAGAATTCCTGCTCCAATCCGAAAGAATTTGGGGAACCGTTTCTTGTAGTCGTTGTATACTAGTATACTGTTTACGATAACCACATTACAAATTTTAGAACCCCTGAGGGTTCGCGAACAACCGGTTGAGAACTGATGTGCTTTGTTTCTGCAAGTATATGCTATGCAATATAGAGTAACATGTGACAGGGGGAGGAGAAGACGAGGTAAAGTGTGAAAGGAGCTCAAAAATAATGGTCCCTAATGTTATATTTTGTGTTAAGGGTGAGGGTGCCTTGGTCAGAGGACTTTTTATGGATTCTAATGCGTATTCACGTTACATCTGGAGAAAACCGATAAAAATCCCAGCCCGTTCGATCGAGAGCCAAGCGATAAGTCAGAACGCTGGACTTTCCTACTTCAGCCGTCTGTCATTTTGGATTTCTTATCCACTCGGCCATAGGTAATGTTAATTGCTTGTAAGGAATGGTGCAGGGATAGTGAAAGAAAATGTCAAAGTAAAACAGTACCAGCGGACCACGTGGAAAGAAAATTAAATAAAAGTGCCCGGAACCCGGAAAAAGTGGGGGGACGCTCATTTTTGACGAAGTTTAACCTAAACTTACTTGAATCATTCAGTGTAATTACTCCGTAAAAACCAATATAAAACTAATTTAACCTTTGTTTTATAGATAATTAAAATGAACTTGTTGTTAATGTTAAAACAAAGTCATTTTGATCAACCGTGTAAGCTACTTATTTTTTTCCATCTACATTTGTCAACAATCCAATGTCAAAGTGATAGATTTTCTTTTGGATTGGTACACGACTATTCGCTACCCCGACATTTGTCACTTTTTTTCGGCCATTCGGAAAGGCATTTTTGACCAAAAGTGCGTTCGGAAAGACTATAATCTATTCTATTTTAAAGGATATATTTTCACTACTGAATTGTTTAAGAATCCTTTTCAATTCCATTTGTAAAGTCTATTCAAACAGTCAAAAGTTTCCTTTTGATTTTTATATTGATGCACTTGCTTTCGCGCGAACAAAACGAAAATTTTAATTTTTCCACAGAATAAAAAAAAAAAAAACCTTGTAAATGAGCGTCCCTCCTGACAATAGAAAATGGAGGGACGTATGGGCTGAAGTGAAAAAGTAGGGGGACGGCGTCCCCCCGCGTACCCCTTCGACTACACCACTGGGCATGTGCCCTGGGCACACACGAAAAAAAAACTCAAAGTTTATTGTAGATAGGGGCACGAAAATTGAAACAGCTTTATATAGGGGTACAAAAATTTGAAAAAGTGCCCCTGGCAGAAAAATGTTATAATCAGTCCCTGGTGAGATTTAAGAGATATTTTTCATCATAAAACTGATCAACTTTAAAAAGTAGTAATGGCTAATTTTGACTAAAATTTTTTCCAAAGCCTGGAAATTCGGCTTTTAATCTGTCAACCCAGCTTCCGCCAAGTGAATTTTTTTATGGCTGAGATATAGCTTCAGAATCTTTCCATGCTATTTAGCACAATAATTGTTTTTACTTTAAATTAAATTAATTTGTGCAAAATAAATCGACTTGTTTATTGTTACAAGCTTAGTCCATTATAGTAGCTGCAAAAATTTTCTTTCCCCTTCAGAACTTTTTTCATTGTTTTCATTATATGATTGTTTATTTTGTTTTGGAGTGTTCCTGAATGAGTTATTATGGAATTATCCTTCAGCCTAATTGAAAAATGCCACCAGAAGTTACTTAACAGTTTCTTCTAAACATTACAATTAATGAAAAAGAAGCTAGAATATTAATCGTTAACAAACAAGAACTTTCCATAAAATAAATTTCTTTACAATAGAGATTTCGTTTAATAATTAATATAACATTTGGAGATTTTTAATAAGTATTTTTATTTTTTAAAGAACAGAAAACTCAGAATCAACCCATTGAGGCGTTATTTAAACCGTGTAAGCAATAACGTAATAATTTTCGAACATTTATATTTCCTTAATTTACAAAAGTTTTTGAAACGAAATGCAATACCATCTTCTTCTAAAACATTTTCACAGACAATAACTTATTCTGAGTTGTTCTAATTAGTTTAAATGAAGAAGAAATTATTAAAAAAACAAATAGATAATCAGAGCATTTCACCAGTAACTGACAAGCTTTTAGCCCCCCAAAACATGCAAAACCTCCATGCACCGTTATGTTCTCCAAATATGCACCACGTGTTTCGCTCTACCACGTGCTGCCGTTTTGACCTAGGGAGAGTTCGGAAATCGATCATGCTTGCTAGGCCCGATTAAAACAATCTAGAATAGCCGTTTAGTTCAAATCACAATAACAATAATTAATAAAGCATATTCACCTCCATGGACAACTTAATCCTCTTGCACGGTCTTTCGTCATCGGAGTCCATAACTTTGCAAAACACACTTAAACAAACAAGTATTTCTTTCTGCACCTTTTCGCTCGAAGCAAGCACAGTTGAACCAAAGACTATAAATGATCACTGCGTGAACTGCTGCAGTTCAATTCAACGAATGCGCATGCACATGCGGATTTTGTACTTTCCAATCAGCGCCAACTCTGAAAATGAAGGGTGTCGCCATCTGGTGACTAATTTCAGAAAGGTTTACTGATATTTCTCGATAATAAAAAGTTTCTTTTTATCCTTTTGATAATAATATTGCTAAATAATTTTTTAGCATAAAGTTCATTGTTTTGAAAATATATTATTTAATAAAAAATTTAAGCAGATTAAGTAATTATTTAGTACTAAATAAACACGGAACAAATGGCTAAAAATATTTCACATAAATTTATTGTATCATGCAGAGGCGTAGCCAGAAATTTTCAAGGGGGGGTGTTACGACTACTGCAACTCATATATATGTATAAGTGTGTGTGATAAGTGAGTGAAGATGGTACATTTTGTATTGCAAAAAATTCCTCGTGAGGGGGGGTGTCCCCCTTAACCGCCATTGGCTACGCCACTGGTATCATGTATATGTATTTGTATATCCCTAGAAATATAAATGTATCTCTTGAAAAATAAATGAATTGGAGAAGTATTTATTTAAATTCTACATAAAGAGAGTGAATTTTGGATTAAAGAAAAATTTATTGAAACACAAACAATTTGAAAACAAATGTAAGTTTTTAAAAATTTTGCAATAAATATCTTCAGGATAACATCAGGAAACCCTCCTACTTCCAGTCGATGAAATAAATGTGAAAGATGAATAAAAGAAATAGAAAAATCTGGAGTGACTCCACTCGACTTTTCTATTGTAGTAACTCACGAAAACTCACGATTAAGATCATTACCAAGCATTTAAATAAATTTTAATCGATGAATAATTCAAACATATATACCAAACTGAAGCTCAATCGAAAGCACAGTTTAAACGCTTCCACACTTTCAAGAATTTCTCCCCACAGTCCTTAATCTAAAAGAAATCTTTGTCGTAGCCCCTGTAGAAAAACTATAAGTCCTATACACATCAAAATCAATACCGGTCTTAAGATGGTCGTTTATAACATATATACCGAATTTGAGCTCAATCGAATGCCCCGTTTAGGAGCTATCATGTTCTGTCACGTACACACAAACACACATACACACATACATCTCGTAAAAATAGCATAAATGAATTCAGGAGACCTCAAAACGTGTAAATACACCAAAATCTCGAAGTCGAATTTTTTCATGATTACAATACTTTCCTTACATGATCAACATGGTACATGTTCGGAAAGTAAATAGAGGTGAGAGATAAAATGAGAGAGACATAGTCAAGTAATATCGTTTTAATATGGCAATAGTGAAACTAAAAAATAAGGGGGGGGGGGTCCAGGCAAGGCCAGTCTCGAAGGTTCCGTGCTCGTAGCGTACGTACTCATAGCGTACACCCCATCAAGGGTGCTCGTAGCGTACATCTTCCCCGCCACCTGTTTTCACCACAGTAATAATTGAAAAGAAAAAATAAAAAGGCAAGTCCGGCTAAATATAGATCTACATTAGTAGCGGCCATTTTAGTCCACAAAATCGTAGATTTCATTACTACTATTTATTTTCAACACAGCAAGTTTAAATCAAGTCAAGCAAAAAGTCATTGTAAATTTTATTTTTATTTAAGGAACTGTTTTACGGCCGATTCCCAATTATAATGAAGTGTTTAAAAAAAAAAAAATGTATCTAGCGGTGTATATTTCAGAATTTCTTTTAGCATGTTCGAATACTGGATAGAGCTTCAAATACTAAAAACATTGCTGGCTATAAAACATTAAAGTAAGGCAAAAGTTGTCTCAGAACATCCGCCCCCCCCCCCAAAAAAAAGAAAGGTGTTCTTGCAATATGAATGAGGAGAGGGAAAGGCTTAGGAAAAGAACATTGGTTAGCTCAAAATTCATTATATATACTTTATTTCACATAAATCATAAGACAATTGCGCATTATTAGATTCATGAAAGTCTCGGACGGTACATTACAAAAATTTTAAATACTTGTTAATATCGGTACAGTGGCAGGATCTTTCAAGTACCAAGGAAGGGATGATATGATATAATATTACTTATTAATAAAAATAATGAATATATTAATCATTTTATAATAACTTGTTTAAAAAATGCAATTAACGGAGTAAGAACTGAATAATTAATAAATTAATAATTAACTAACAGTATCATAGTCGCACCCACGGAGGAGGGCTGTGGAGGTTAAAGCCCCCTAAAGTGACCCGAAGATTTAGATCTGAACCCCCTAAACCCCCCTCCCCCGAAGATTTAGATCTGAAAAGCTTCGAACATTATTACAAAAGAAATCAAATATTTTATGTTTTAAAAATTGTCTTTAAATGTTTTAAAAAATATCTTAAAATACTTTTAAAAAGGACGTTGGTTTTTAAATATTTGCAGTTAGTGTGACACATGTACCACAATAATTTTTTACAATAGTGTTTAATACAGTAATTTTTTAGTTACAATGTCAATGAAAATATCAGATTATTGTTTATGACTTTATAACATGGTACGTTGATAGTGGGCTTGTGTTCTACGGGCGATTGATACAGAAAATTTTGACGTTATAGGGAGTTATAACTATAATCGAAGTCACTATACCCGAACTCAAAATATTGTTTTTCAATAAAGTATTTGTAGCTCTAGCCCCCCTTAAACCAAAATCCTGGGTGCGCCACTGAACAGTATTAATCATTAATAAACATTAGTATGACAGAGCATCTTACCAGAGTTGGGTCGTTCCTTCATTACAGCTGATTTTAAATCTTAAACCCATGTTTATTGTGTTCGCTGCCCTTATTGAAAATAAGCAAACCAAGGAAAACGTACCCCTTCTCTGACCAGTATTGCTTCCCAGAATAGGTCTCCCACTCCTAAGAAAAAAAAAAAAAAAAACTGGTCACATTCTTCTCCCTCGGACTCCCTTCTCTTCCCTTCCTTATATGATAAATAATATAGCAAAATAATATATTAAAGGAAATAATATATTGATATATTAAAGCAAAATAATATATTGACGGACAAAATAATATATTGACGGATTATCAATTACCTTACCCACACCAACAGATAGGGACACTCGGCATCCCGTGTTCCACGCACGTGGTAAAATGGCATAGTTTCATTGAATATATTCATAATATTTGTGCTGCAAAATGATTTAGATAAAGATTGATCAAGATTGTGAATTTACAAAATTGAATGCCTGGATTCTTTCAGCCATTGGATTATTTGATATTTGTTCCAGGAAATCATAGCAGTTATTTAGAGGTAAGTTGATTTTATATTCCTTATAAAAATCTGCATTTTTTCTTGTTAAAATGTTTATTCATCTTAATTGTTGCATCACATTTCATCTATTATAAGTTTTCGCTCTAATTTACATAAAATGTGATTGTGTTTAAGATTTTATAAATTTTACATAAGCTACGATTACATGCAGCTTGTAAACATTCGGCTTACTTTCAATCGCTTATATATTGCTTCTATTATCTAAGAAAAAACTTACAAGACAAAAATTGATCTACTTTAAACTGTAAATTTTGTAATACTTCCATTCAAGTTATCTGTATCATATTTTAATAAATTTCAAGAGTGTTAAACTAAGTGTTAAAAAAAGATAGATTAATTAAATTTATTAATATGTATTCTTTTTCACAAAATTACAAATTTCATTTCATGAATGGATCATTTAAAATGATTGAATCATTTCAAAAACTGCTTATAATCTTCTTGAGATTTTCCACCCAAGTACGTGGATTTTTTAGGATTTATTATATTGATTAGGTTTTAAAGTATGCAACATTTTTGTTTTATTAATATAGATTTAAAAAGTGTGTTAGGAAACAGATTTAACGTGCTTTAAAAATCATGAGTAATGCGAACTTTAAAATGACCATTTAAGAAATAAATGAGACATGTTATTTCATTATTTTTCTCTTTTTTTATTATGCAGGATGAACAGGTATTGCTGTGTCCCAAACTGTTCTTCGAACAAGCCGGGAGAACCTTATACAACGTCTTTTCGATTCCCGAAGGATGATGAAATAAAGAAAAAATATTCCTAGACATTTCATCCCCAACAAAAACACTGTGGTATGCAAGAAGCATTTCACAAAAGAATCAATTGTTTTAGTTGACAAGGTGATTTCGAAAGACGGCACAATACGTGAATATGAAAGAAAGTATCCTATGTTGTCTGAGGATGCATGCCCAAACATATTTCCGAACTGCCCAAGTTATTTGACTAAAGTTACTTCCGAAAGAAAAGTTACTATCGAAAGAAAAAGAAAAATGGAAAAACTGGATGATGACTTATTGGAGATCTTATTAAAGGAAAATGAAATTAAATCTCTTGCGGATATTCAAGAAGAGCTGAAAAAAGAAAAAAATCGCGTTGGTGATTTTTTAAAGCAAAATAATATATGTGTGCATTATTGTGAAGAATGTATACATTTTTTGATTCTCAAGTGCAGTGATCATGTGGAAATAATTAAATCTGTAAAAATTGACAAGAATCTGAAAGTAAATCTTCTTGGAAGTTAAGAAAAATATTAGTAATTTTCATTCAATATTAAATAACGATTTGCTAACTTGCTGGGGGGAATTGGAAAATATTTTATCAATAGCCAAAAAATATGAAATTTGTCAGTCTAATAATGCAGAAAAAGATAACTATGCGAAAGCGATTTAATAGTGGCGATGTTTTTCAGAAGAAAAGTCCAATTATGACAATAGTGACTTAATTAATTTCATTTCTGAACAAATGTCATTAACAAATAAATCTGTACATGGTAGAACTTATAATAGCGATTTAATGATATTTGCATATTGTATTTATATTAGATCAACCGCGTATTATTTATATTTGTATAACTCAAAAATAATTATTTTACCATCTCTAAGACACTTAAAACGAATTTCTGCTAACTTAAAAGTTTCTCCAGGTATTACAACTCAGACAATAAATCATTTTTAACAGCAAAATGTAATAATTTAAAAGAACACCAAAATAGTTAATTTGTTAATCGATGAAATATATATTAAACCAAGTATTTCCTATAAATCTGATAATCTATTAGGGTTTTCAAATAATAATGATTCTATGTGTCCGGCAACAACTATACAAGCATTTATGTATACATCAATATTTTCTAAAAGTAAAGAAATTATCGCGCTGGTACCCGTGAGTAAAATGACAGCAGAAAATTTGTTTCAGGTGACAAAAGATGTATTATTGTTAATGGAAAATGTGGGATTTAGAGTATTGACAATTATTTCAGATAATAATCGTATCAATCGAAATATGTTTGTTAAGTTGTGTGATAATAATTCATTACAATGTTGAATACCTCACCCTTTTAATGAATCTGAGAAACTATTTTTACTGTTTGATAGCGTTCATTTAATCAAAAGTGTAAGAAATAACGGGATTTCCGAAATTAATAAAACATTTTATTTTCCCATTCCCGAAAATGACGATGAAATCCTAAAAGCGTCGTTTTCTGACCTTGAAAATATTTGTGATAAAGAAAAAAATAGCATTTTAAAAACCGCCCATAAATTGAATAACAAAGCTCTTTACCCGACCAGCATCGAAAAACCGAATGTAAAATTCGCCTTGAAAATTTTTGATAATACTAATTCTGCCTCATTAAAATCATTCTCCTCTCGTGAAAACAATTCCGATTACACTGATAAACAAAAAAAAAAAAAAAAGTTTCGGCGGATATCTTGGTATCCAACACTTGTTTCAAGACAATTGAGACATGCTGATTAAAAATATGCAAACCGTTTGTCTCTATCACCCACCAATTTTGAGATATTTGACATTAACCATTTATATATGTTTAACATTGTATCAAGGCAAACAAGTCGCAGACAAGTTACCGTAGAGCACATGTTGCTGAATAGAGTACTAATTAACATAAACTATATAGCATCAGCTAGTTTAAGGTATAATACACATATAAAATACATAGGTATAACATAAAGTTCCTTAATTTAAAGTTAGTTCGGTTTGAATTTCTTGGTTGTAGACTTGCGCTTGTGCTGAACATTTGGCATGTTGCGCTGAAGCATCCAGCAGTAGTCAGCCAGCATTGCTGCACTCCATCGACCCTGATAGCGTGACTCCATCACCGAGATGTTCTGGTGAAAACATTCGCCATGTTCATCACTGACAGAACATAAGTTCTCGAGAAAGAAGTCGAGGAGATGAATCTTGAGGGACATGTTGCAACCCATCAAGCTGTACGCACTAATGCACTTCTGCACAGTATTTACATAGTCAGGAGATTTATTATTTCCAAGGAAATTGGCTACAACAGACTTGAATGCCAACCATGCATCTTTTTCAGTACTTCTGAGTAAGTCTTCGAAGTGACTGTCTGCAATGATCTTCCTTATCTGTGGACCTATGAACTTACCTTCTTTCACTTTCGCATAACTTTGGAAATTTGCTGGATAGGTTCCGAAAAGCATCTGAGTTGTTGTCTAGTGCCTTCACAAAGTTCTTCATGAGCCCCAGCTTTATATGAAGTGGAGGCATAATAACTTTTTCACACTCAACCAACAGCACACGAAGGACGTTTTTACTATTGGTCTGCATTTTATCTCTGATGGTCCAATTCTTCTTTATATAGTGGTGCTTTCCATCACTGCTGTCCCACTTACAGATAAACCAGCAGTACTTGGTGTACCCTGTCTGGATTCCCATGAGAATAGTGATTACTTTTAAATCACCACAGGTATTCCAATTGTAATCGCAATAGCGAGTTTTTTCAAGAAGTAGCGACATGGTTTTGTACGTCTCTTTTAGATGGGCAGAATATCCAACCGGTACTGATGCATAGAGGTTACCATTGTGTAATAATACAGCCTTTAAACTTGCCTTGGAGGAATCAATAAACAGTCGCCATGCTTCAGTGTTATGTTCTACCCTGAGGCTTGACATAAGACCTTGGATGTCCGTGCAGTAGCACATATTGTCACTCATTGCAAAAAACTGCACGAGTTCTTTGTGTCTGTATCAAAATTGTGAAGTTCTTGTACCTGGTGATAGCAAATTAAATTCTTTCAGACGTGAACCAAGCAGTTCAGATTGGCCTTTTGTTAGTGCCAGGTCCCGTACGATGTCGCAAAGATCCTCATTATTAATCAAGTGAGTATCTTCACCGGGATAGTAGTCAGAGTCTGAGTTGTTGCTAGAAGACGGAGAACTTTCTTTTTGTTTCCCTTCATTGACTCTGTATTCTGTAGGTGGTGTTGGTATTGGATAAGTGACGGGATCATGTGGAATTGGCTTTGAAACTGAGGGAATATCTGAATAGAGTGTTTTTTAGATTGTAGTTTACACATTTTCATTGGGGTATTAAAATTCTGGGGGCCTCTGAACTGTAGTCACCATGAATGAGAATATTCGACGCTGCGTTAGAAAAAAAAACAGCGGAAAAAAATTCCAACGAAAGGGGGTTAAAAAATGTACGTTTTTGTTGATATCTCGAAAATCTGACGTGATAGAGCAAAACGGTTTTCAGATTTGTAATCAGCATGAAAAACTTCATTAGAAAAAGTAAGCATCATGCCAGATATCTATGGCTTGTTATTGTGTGTTATTTATCAACTGCGATTTTCATAGATGTTATAAATAAATGGTGGCAAGTGATGAATATTAAACATCCCAGAAAAGGCTTTCATATTCGCTTAAAAGATGCTGAACCATTTGTATCTGTAAATGACGAAGTTTAGACTTTTTAAATCAGTTTGTAGAATGGGTTGGTTTATGGGAGAAATTTAAACAAAAAGCAAGGCATGGCTTTTTATCAGCAGAAACGTTTTTTGCCCTTTCCCATACAACTAAGACGATTGTTGAGCTGATAAATTATGTTCTTACGAATCTGCAAGCAAAATATGTCCTGACTGGGAAGTTCCAAACTGATAATTTAGAAAGTCGATTTGGACAATATAGGGGAATGGCCGGATCAAATTACTATGTGACAGTTGATAGAGGCAGAAAAAAAACTGAGAATCAAAAGTCAACTCCATTCCGAAATTCATGGAGAAATAAAAATTAAAGATTTTATTTCTGTTCACACACAGGATCAAGATTCGAATGACGTCGATGTATCTCTTTTGGAAACTCTGAACATAGAAAACTTGTCAGAAAATGATGTTAAAGTATTAATATACATTGGTGGTTATTGTGTTAAAAAATTAGGTTTATCATGTGAAATGTGCTTAAAAGTTTTTGTGTTAGATACACCGATTGATTTGGAAATTGATGATGAATATAATTACCTGAAAGAATTAAATAGGTGGTGGGCTAAAATTTCCGACTACAACCGTTATAGATATCTTAAGCTTGTCTTTTCTGTGCTTCAAGAAAATTGTCTCAGGGGAATGTGAAAAAGAATTCAATAAGTGTAAAAATCAATTTTCTGTATTTGTAAAACTCTGTTTCTCAGGTGTAGAAATTAGTGAAATTTTACAAACAGATGAGTGTTATGAATGCAAAACTCTATTATTTCCTTCTGTACGCAAAATTATTTAGATTTTTGCAAATATATGTTCGAGTAATTATTCAAAACAATGTAACGAAATTATTCAACGTACAAAAAAGGAAAAAAATTATAAGGATGAAAAAAATGAAAGAAAGGTTAAAAAATTTAAAAAAATGATTTAAATCAGCATTGTTTTTTATTATTATTATTATTGCTTTGTGAGGGGAGGGGTAATAAATCAGTATAAAATATTAAAATACCTATTTCCATAGATCTACAACAAAAGTATATAAGCTAAGATTCCTGCACAAATCACAAATTTTATTCCCATGATTTACTTAAGAAACATCTGTGTACAGCTAAAAAATAATGTCGTAAAATAAATCGATATGAAATTTTCAAAATATGTATTATTATGTTTGAAATGTAACTTTTACTTGTAATTTTCTATGTATTTTTCTAAATAAAAAAATTTGACTCTGAACTTGGTTCATTTCTTATTTATATGAATATAGTATTTTGAATTATAATCATGTGTTAAATTGTAAAAAGGTAACGGTCATTATGTACATATGTCATATTTCATCTATTATTAATTTAGCTACCTATCTTTTAATAATAAAAATCTACTTACCAATTACAAGTAAAAGTGCTATATATATATTTAGATTTATATATAGCACTTTTACTGATTAAATGTTCGTACTATTTTTAAGCTCTTTAAATAACTTAATTTTTTGTCCAAATCAAGAGAGAATGGATTTACTGTTTGGAGTTCTCTCATATTATTAAATATTTTCCCCTTTAAATAATAATTATTGTAAGTAATGTGTAAGAACTGTGACTTGCCTTTCTCTATGAATATACAGTACTTCCAGATCACTACCTCCTTTCCCCTAGCGGTGAAAACGCTGTCCTGGCCTGTATTATTCAAGATGGTCTCTCCCTGACGAGGCTCGAACAGCCGTGTTATCAATTTTATGTTTTAACTCGTCGTTTTGAGAAGCGCTTAAATTAAAATTTAGTTATCTGCGTCTCAGTTTCACTAAATAGAAAAGAAATGAGTTAAATTATACGAATAAGGTAGTTGATGGCTTTTTTCTGCTCAGCTATTCTTATTTTATTTTTGATAAAAAACACACTTAAAAAAATATATAATAAAATGTCTCCTGGAGTAAAACGGTCATGCTACAAACGCAATTTTTAAGTTTCATT
>JAWZYV010003084.1:0-13577 GCA_038373885.1 Cheiracanthium punctorium
ACGGAGTATGTCTCCCGGACGATGCAATACAGGCCTGACAACGCCTAGGCATGCTGAGTATCAAATGATCCATCTGATCTTGGGGAATATTACACCACTCATCAAGCAATCCACTCCGAAGTTCCGGTAGACAGGTGGGAGGGGGTTGACGGGCTGCAATTCGTCGGCCAAGCATATCCCACACATGCTCTATTGGATTCAAGTCCGGTGAGTATGCTGGCCAATGCATACGTGTGATATCCTCCGATTGAAGGCATTCGTCTACAATGTTTGCACGGTGAGGACGGGCGTTGTCATCCATAAACACAAATTCAGCACCCATGGCGCCCCGGAACAAACGTACATGTTGTTCCAGAATGACATCCCGATAGATGTGGCCTGTCATCGTTACACTCTGAACATGCAGGTCAGTTCTGGTACCAAGAATAATTCCTCCCCAAACGAGCCATCCTGCACCACCGTAACGGTGTCTTTCAATGGTGTTCTCTTGGTGGTAACGGGTACCTGGCGCTCTCCAGATGAATGTCCGGCGAGAATCAGACTCCAAACTAAACCTGGACTCGTCGGAAAACATCACACAAGACCACTGTTGCGGTGTCCACAATGCATGCTCTCTACTCCAGGTTAATCGCAGGCGACAGTGAGTTGCGGTAAGTGGAACACATCTGACAGGCCTACGAGCACATAGACCAATGTGTCCTAAGCGTCTGTACACGGTCTGCCTTGAAACTGTCGTACCGGTAGCTGAAGAGAGCTGACGAGACAGGTCTGATGCTGTACTCCGTCTGTTTCTTTTGGCAGTAACTGCCAAATAGCGGTCCTCATTCGGCGTTGTAACTCGGGGGCGACCTGTGCTGTAACGTCTACTCACATTACCATCCTCTTGGAATCGTTGCCAAAGCCTGGAGATGGCACTCTGGGCGATTCCAAGTTCCTCGGATACTTCCAGCTGGGTACGTCCACATTCCAGTCGTCCGATCATTCTGCCACGTAAAACATCATCCAAATGCCTCCTTTGTGCCATAACTATGAGGTTTTTGCACTGAAAGGCTTTCACAGCGCTTGTGAACAATTTTACTTCTTTGCCACCATTCCTTATATACCCCTCTCTTACACTCTCGTCATTGTGACGTACCATCCACGCCATCTGGTGGTTTCTTGTAATTTGCATATTCTTCTTCAAGTTGTGTGTGATCATTCCACAGGTGAAATTTTTATTTTAGAGATCAATTTTTGTGTAATTCTGAATTATCCTTAATTTATGGACATGAGTGTATCCATGACCCATACACAGTGAGAGGAATCTGAAGGGGGGAGGGGAATTGGCTCATTTACAAATCAAACGAACGTTCGTTTCTGCCAAAGAGTACCTCAGAAATCTCCAAAAAATAGCAATGAATTCTGCGGACTTCCTCTGTGCAAATTTTAACTAACCCTTTGAAGCACATCCATTTCCCAATGCTGAAAAAAGGGCAGCCGTTGCCATCGCTCGATTTAACTACCAGAAAGAGGACGGCCGATCGAATCGACCCTCGCGTGCCACAGATCTAAAGACCACACACAGCCAGCTGTGTCAAAACGCACACCAGGCTGTGGTTCAATAGAGCGATGGCAACGGCAGCCCCTTTTTTCAGCATTGTGCAGTGTAACCAGTTGTTCTTCCGTATCGATGTATTTCCATCGTATTCTCCAGTTTTCAGCAGATGCCGGTGCTGTTAAGAATAATCCTGGCAATTTTACAAATAATAGTCCATTTTTACGGGAAAGGATGTGCTAAAAAGTCCATGTAATCCAATTGATTCTTTGTGATCTGACAACAGTCAAAACGTCAGTGTCCTCACGGCGATGACACCGCGCGGTCAAGGATTCATTCATTTTATCCTTTGTGAATGAATTGCCTTATTAGAACAGAGACGGTTGCAAAAGAGTTGCTGTCAGGTCACAGTGATGTTAGAGCACCACAAACGAGTCGCATTTTATGTGCTATGGACGTGACTTCACTGTCGCGCTCCTCCACGACCGGCCGCAATTAAGTCGCAATGAATTGGAATGTTACATGCGTGAATTTGAAACTGCTCCTCATAATAGGGTAGTTTTAATTAAAATTATTTTACTCTGCAACAGGAACGGCAGAGCGGATTGCCGTCCAATTTATCGCATGAACTGTACACGAAAAGAGCCGATGGAAGTTTTTAAAGCGTTTAGTTCAAAAAATATCCACAGGATGTTGCTTTACGTGGTAAAACAAGCTCAGAAAATGGCCAAAATGAGTTGATAAATGCTCAAAAGTTATCGAATAAATCTTGAAATATTTTGTACATTTTCAATTAGTTTTTTCTATCGAATAGGTGGTCTATATACCAATTATCTATTTCTACTAGAAGTCAAAGCCCGTTGTGGACGCCATTAAAACGGGTGGTACAAAAAAAATTGGGTCGACAATACGTCTAGACTCAATATATTACATCTTCGTCCACCGAAAATAATTTCGTATTCAGTTTTGATTACACACCAGAATCCAATTTCATGCTCTTCTGGAAACATGCGGAAAGTTTCGCATTCGAACGATTTCATCTTGTGTACACAGCCCCATTCTTTTAGATGATATGAATTTAATGAAAAAAAATGAACTATGTTATTTTTTCAGTAAACTATTTTAAACTAATCGAAACCACAATTTTCCCTTCAAAGTCTAATCACCGTGACATCAATAGGACGTTATGTCCACTGCGACAGATGATTTTGTCACTCAAATTATTCACTTTTTAGAGCTTAATATAGCGAAAAACTGCTTGAAAATGAGGGGACGCCTAGATTTTTAGATTTTTAAAGTAGCGCAGATTGTTTTCTGTATTTTTATACGTAAGAATGAAAATTTTCAAGCGGATCGTACAAGCGGTGTAGATTTTACTATTTTTCTGCTTAAATTTTAAATCATTTTGGAGTAATGGCGCAATGGCGGAAAAAGTTTTTCTTGGAGTGGTTACCCGGAGTTGTTAGAGTCAGTGAGGCAGGGATCGGCGTAACTATATAGTACAAGTGGCAGTTTTTTCTTGCTAAGCGTTACCTAATGAATATCGTTTATCGGAAGCTTGTTTTCGAAACTCCTTAAGCAAATCTCGTGTATGAAACGTATATACCAAATTTGGTTGGAACCTCTTCATCCGTTTAAGCTGTAGAAGTCTGTTTTAGGAAAAATTTAACTGAAACCACCCCCAGTATATACGAGTATCTTTGTTATATAGATTGTTCTCCAGTGAAGCCTGTGCACGTAATTTTAGCCACTCAGCCATTCGGAAAGTTAGTAATTTAGTGCCGATGCTAAAAAATTTTGATGATGTGGATGTAAGTTGTACTTTATATGTCTGCAAGAGTGGCTTTAACACTTACTTCAATGTCCTAGATTGCATGTGGGATGGAAACGAAAGGCATGTGACGGATTACAAAAATAAGTAACTTCAAAGAAAAAAGAGAAACTTCAGTATTTTTCAGACTTTGGTAACTCTAAAAGTTAGATGTATCTGCGATTAAAGGAGAGCTGCACGAGTGCTATCTGCGTAGTCGGAGCATGGGTCGGAGGACTTTTTAAGGGGATCTCACGCGTATTCACGCTGCATCTGGAGAAAACTCCCAAAACTCCAGACCGTTCGATCGACCATTATGTAGCAGGCCAGAACCCTGGACCTTCACTCTCCGGCCATCGATAATTTTCAGTGTCTTTCTCGGCAGGGTCGGCCTTACATAAAATTTATAATTATTTTTTTTTTGTCTTCATGGTTAATGGAAAAGATCTGTGCTCCGAACGGCTGTATTCCTTTTCAGAAAAATGGGATCCGTCCAACTGCAAAATTGCCGATAGTCGGCGATCGTTAGATCCAGAAGTCGCCAATAAGTAGCCAATACTAGAACGGCTGAGCTAAGCAAAAGGCACTTTTCGGTCATAGTTACTATGTGTTGGCGACTCTTTCGTGAGTAGCAGTCGTTACCATGATTGCTTATGCTATTCGGTCGAATAAATTCGCTATAAACACAATCTAATAAAAGTTTGTGCACCTGGAGAGGACAGAGAATATGTCGTTTAGAGCTGCAGTCGTTTTTCTTTTAAGTCTGCGACAACTGGATCCTCATCGGATGATGGAGGACTTCATCTACATTGACACCCCTCGAAAACTACAAGCGGTCACTGAAGGGATTTTCGAAACCACGCAAAAGTACCTCTCAAAAAGCATTCGAGTGTAAGCAAAATTTCCTATTTTGGCTTTGCGAATTAATTTTTGATAAAACATAACTTGACTGAAAAAGGAAAAGTTATGAGTATGCGTAATCGTATTTATGATAAATAATTTTAAATGTGCGAAACGAACGTAGAAAGTTTGGGTTTTACTCGAATACTTTTGAGTGAGAGTTTAAACTGCATGTACATGGTGACCTTCAGTGGTATATAGGAATCGAACCCTGAACCTTCTGGTTGCCAGTCCAGCACATTAAGCAACGAGCTTGCACCGCATGTAGGATAAAAGATCAAATTTCAACTGAACTTTTTTCAAATTTTCTGAAATAAAAATTGCAACCCAGTGAACAAACTAGCCTCTCCACACCCACCAAAATGACAGCAGGCCGTGGATCTGTGACCTATAAAATGCACATCCAGTCGCTAAACAAGATTTCGCAGCTGGCAGCAAAAAAAGTCTGTGATCGTTTATTAACTGGTATCAGAAACTCTTCAGCAGACAGCAAAGTGTCAAACATTCGAAATAATGGTAAAGTCTAGTTGCAATCGTTTGCTGTAGTTTCAGAAAATTGTATTCCATTAGCCATGACGAGCAAAAATAAATACGCTTCATTTTTCTAGTAAGCATTTTCCAATCACTCGAGTCATAAAGTTTTCAATACTCGCTGATAAACTTGAGGTGAGAACTGTGGATCATTGCGGCTCTCTGACCTAATCGCACGACATTTGCCGTGACATATTTAAACTCTGATACGTACGTATGCACGCAGAAGTCGGGGGAGAAAAACTAGTCAAAATGGACTTGCAATCGTTCAAAATATATTGCATTTATACGAACATACATGCATACGTACGTTCATTCATCTTGCGAAAACTATTCGTGGTAAATATAGAGATAGTGAAATTTTTTCATCCAATTATGACTATCGAAAATTTTCCACCCTCACTATACTTCCTTTTACTTATTACAAGGAATTAAAAAGCCTTCTCCTGTTTCGAAAGTGTGTTTTACCGAGGCCGGTCTACAGCAATAAAAAAAGACGGTTTGAGCACATCTGTAGGTGGTGCTGTTGAACAAAAACTCGCACATTTAGTTCAAACTGTAATAAAACTGTTTCCTTTGTTTAAGTGTAATTTAATTGTTTTTACAACTTTACCTCATTATTACATAGTTGATGTTATAAAGTTTCTATAATCAGGAATCTGTAATGTCCCATCGATTCCACATTTGAGAAGTTTTAATGCATTTTATCAACTTTAATGAACATCAGTGCACGGTTTGTCGATTCTATAACCAAATGCAGGGACCCTTGATCAAAAGGGAATTTCTTGGGACGTTTCAGATTCTAGATCTATGTATTCTGAAATTACAAAATTGATCTAGAAATTTTGCGCCGATTTTGTGAGAATGTAGTCTGAAATCTACAAACTAGAACTAGTTTCTGAAATGTCCCTAGAAGTACATTCTTGATTAAGGATTCCAGCATTTGGTTATAAAATTAACTGACATTATTTCAAAATACGGTTAACGTAGCTGATAATATTGAGTCCAATGTACGTAGTTTGCTATGCATCTACTTCCACTTGCAAATTATCCCGTCAACCAGGTCAATTTAGTTTTCATCATTTTGGCAGTAAAACACAACCACCGACTTTGAAAGTATGACTCATTAAATAAGCACACGATTGTGTAATACAGTGAAAAAAGATTAGCAAGACCCGTAACAAGAAATCGTTTCGTTATTCGCGTTTAATACCCCAGATTGTAGAAAATTATGAGTGAAAATGGAAAACAGGATAATATGCAAGTACCGTTTACAATATTTAACAGCAGCACAAAAATACTCTATCATTTCAGTACATCTATTGTCCAGTACAGCAAGATCATACTTTTTTTTGTTAGCCCTTCACCCTCGCCAAGTTGAAGACATTTCCCCAATTTTTTAATCCTATACTCTAAGGGTTATATCGAAAATAGAAAACGAGAACCCGTAATACAGTAGTGGAGTTCAATCCCACCCAATGTCCATACAAGAAAAGCATCCTATTTGGCGAGAATGGCTAATATAAAGGAGCTATACAGATGATAGAAATAAAATAATCATAATTCTTAGATTGTTCGTTGATAAAATTTTTATTTTTGAAGATTTACAGCCTGCAACGGCAGGTTTTTGTGAAGTTTTACATAAAGATGGTTTACAGTGAAAGTTTACATAATTAAGATTTACAGCAGAGAATTTACAAAAGTTACTCTGGGTAATTAAGTATAATATAATTAATTGCTACAAGAACTTTTATCCCATCCCACATTCAATATCGATCAGATTGATTCCCGCAATTTACCTCAGCTTGACTGGTAGGCAAGAATGACAAACGCCAGCTCTGTAGTAGCTTACAATCGTCTTCGGAGCTGTTTTACAAATCTGTACTATTTGTGGAAAAAGAACAACGGTACTTAAGTATTATCCCGGCGGTCCGCCAAGACGAGCAATTTTTCGCAAGGATAAATGCCATACAAATGAATTAATTCATGATTAGAACCACGTTTGGCAACAGTTTTCCAGCACATTTCACGCAAAAATCGTTTGGCGGGAATGACCGCCGGGATAACACTAAGTACCAAAACAACTTTGACAGAAATATTTTGATAACAATCTTCGACCAGACAAGCAAAATTTAATGTTATATAGGGGATAATTCCGTAAGCGGGGGCAAGTCGCTAAGCTCTATCTCGTCAAAGCTTTTACGCGTTGCTAAATACGCCAATCTGTAAGGATTGTGCTTAGAATATATGGAGAATTGTTTTAACGGCAACCTTAATGGGTTAGACGTTGGCAACAAAAAAGGAAGCCATCTAAACCTGCCCCCGCTTACGGAATTATTCCCGTTATATAACGCCTATATATATATATTATTAAGGTACAATTACCTAAAAACGCTATTTCGGCACAATCTGAGATCGCGCCAAGCAATTACTTTGGCCGAAAGTAAAGTATTTTTTGAGGAACCAGAAAAAATCGTTGAAAAATAAAAAAGGAACAGCCTGGATAATTTATCGCTAGTGGCGACTTTTCATTCTTTGCTGTGTACGTGTGTTAATCATATCCATTAAGCACATACGTAACAGCTTCGTGATAAATATCCATTCCGAGCAATTATTTCTAACAAAATAAGCAACTAAATGCAGGACATAACCGTTATTTAATTTTCCTGACTTCAATCTGCAAGTATTAAATTTGAATTGCACCAAATCTTCATTGGTACAAATTACACATATGAAATTTAGGTTATTAACTAATATAAATTAGTGATTACTTCGTTAATGACTGACTGGAGAGTAAAGTTATTCACTACTATTAACTAGTGATTACTTAGATGAGTTAAAATCACTTTTAAATCATACTTACCAAAAACAGGAAGGGCTTTATCGACGTACTTGAACGCCAGATACCTGAAAAAACAGCAAAGGAAAATATAGAGAATAAAGAACATAAAAATTCCAAAGTCCACCATTTTTGGTTTATAAACAATAAAAAATGAATTAATAAAAGTCTATATAAATTAATATTGCATATAAAGATCGCTTAAGATCAGTAAGAACCAACTTAATCTCAAGAAATTTTTATTTGAATGAGATAGAAAGGAAATTGCCAACAATGGAACAGTAATTATCAAACTCTTTTCCTATTGGTTAGAGTTTCAGGTTGCCATTAAAACACTTCTTCATATATTCGTACGCATAATCCTTGACAGATTGGCTTATTTAGCATCGCGAAACAATTCATAGGACAGGGGTGGCACATACACAAATTTTATTTTTCGCAGTTGCTTATAAGTTGAATTTATAGGTGCCGCTTGGATATTCACTTACACAAAAAGAATAAATATATGGAGAACTGGCTTGATAGCAACTTTAATGGGAAATCATAATCTATCGTGCGCATGCGCAAATCATCAAAATTTAAAAATCGATACCAATGACAAATATTCAAGCTGTTCCGTCCATAGAAATATGAACACAAGGAGTTGGCTTTATTTATCTTCAGCATTTTACGAAATGAAGAAACTGTGTTGGTCTAAGTGCTGCGGAACATTTAGCTGGTTCATTTTCAAATAACAGTGGAAGATGCACGATTTCACGGAATAATTAGACTTTTTGGTCCTAACGTATTAGGGTGTTTGTGCATAGAAGTTTCACTCACGGTAACGCTGACGTTAAATGCCATTGTGCAGTACAGCGCATGCGCACATATGAAGTAAGTTTCATGATTGGCTCGAAACTTCGAAACTAGAAAAGAACGTAATACACAAACTCCCTATTATCCGCCAAGATGAACGATTTTTCGCCACGATAAATGCCGGGCAGAATGATCCAATGATAGAGATCCTATTGCTGCAATAATATTAAAGTTGAGCGATTTCTAGGGAAACATTTAAGATATCGCCAAGCTCTGCTCAGTTTGTTTTACAAACTTGAATTCTGAACTTAATGTAGGGATATTTCGCCAAAAATCTCCAAGCTTACGATAATTTTCAAGATTTTGGATACAGCCGAAATAGTGATTGGCCAGACTTTTAATGAATTGAATGCTTCTATATAGACCTTAATGATTGAGCGTCTTTTGTTTAACCCTGTAAATAATTTATCCAGTCGATTGCATTAAAAAGGAAAGATGCAGGTCACAATAGCTCTAAATATAAACTTCTGTATTCTAAGGTTAAAAGTTTTAGAGCTGTGATAAATACATAACTAGTGCCCCATAGCGCACTTATGGAAGATCTCTAGAAAGTCACCGCATGTCGATAAATCCCCTATAAAGACCCTACAGGTATTAAAATCGGCGCTATTGGAAGAGTGGAAATGACTCCCACAATCATTAATCAATAGCCCCATTTGTCAAAAACGGCATCTTAAATCCCCCCCCCCTTAGCATGTGAACAGGGCCTTCTCCATTGTGAGTACAATAGAGAAGGCCCTGATGTGAACGAGATTGTAAACACGAGTGCGTAATTGTAAGTAGTTTTTTCACTTTACATCGTGGAGTTTTCATGATAGCCTTGGCAACAAATGAGTAAAAAGGGGGAAAATATTTCATCTTGAAATGATTATAAATGAAATTCATATTTGTTAAGAGAGTGTATATGTATTTACGCCAGATTACCACGAAATTTGCGTATGTTATTACTTTGCATTATACCATGTACCTTGTTGAAAATGGTGAATGTAGCATTTATAGTTCTTCTACAGAAAAGATTTCTAACTGCTAGTGTGCAGTCATTCTCTGAAGCGTATTTTAGAGATATTTGGCTATTTGAAAGACAAAGCTTCCCCCTGAAAATGGTGTCTGCATCCTTAATAGTTCTTCTACAGGAACACTCAAAATAATTCCAATACATTAAGTGGAATGGCAGTTTAGAGACAGGCATCCATTTAAAGTAGAGTGCTATCCAATTATGTAATATTGGCTAATGTTCCAATGATGATTGTGTGACTCCTTCAAAAGTTGCGCCGAAAGCCCCAATATTGGCAACTTCTGCAAAATATCGCCAAATAGGGTGAAAAAAAAAAAGCTTTCGAAAAATGAACCCGGCTTGGCGATATTTTCATAATTTGGAGGAATATTTAGATTTTTAATTTTTCGCAAAGGCTTTCCAGCAAGGTCGAAAAGCCTTTGCGATTTCGGTTTGTCTGTCTGTCAGTCCGTGCTCGAACTCCCGTAAATATGCAACGATTACTACGAAATTTACGTATGTTATTCCTGCATACAGTTTAAAGTGCCCTAGTGAAAATGGGTGTATATAGCGTTTATAAATCTGTTACAAGAGTACTCAAAAGAATTCCAATACATTATGTTCTAAGGAGTGTCATATTTGAAAGCGTATTTTAGAGTTATTCGTCTATTTTGAAAGAAACAAATATGTATGGTATTGAAGCTTACAAAATGGGGTCCTTCATCGGTTTCCTTCGTTTACTGTGCTGATTGAACTGTTTCAATATACACCCACTTGGCGATTTTCGTAACATTGGTGTCAGAAGTGGGATCTGGATCTGTTTGAATGCCAATAACCAGAGCAGCCATGGAAGATAAAATGGAAAAACTGTTTGCTATGATGTTAGATCTGAAAGAAGATATGTCAAAGATGTCTTTGGGTCAAGACCGTCTGAAAGAAGATATGTCAAAGATGTCTTTGGGACTAGAGAGTCTACAAGAGAAAATGCGTTCAGGACAAAAAGAAATGAAGACTCAAATACAATCTGTTCATGAAAGAGTCGAGGGAGTACGAAGCGAAGTGCAAAGACAGATCAGCGACGTACAAGAAAAAATCGAGGGAGTACGGAGCGATGTGCAAGGACAGATCAGCGACGTACAAGAAAAAATCGAGGGAGTACGGAGCAATGTGCAAGGACAGATCAGCGACGTACAAGATAAAATCGAGGGAGTACGAAGCAATGTGCAAGAACAAATCAGCGATTTTGAAAAGAGACTTTCTGATCTTGAGAGGAAGCCAAGCAATATTTTGGCAAGTGGAGAAATTATTAATTCTAGACCCACTGTAAAGCATTTAACATTTGACAGCCAAACATCTTGGACTGTTTTTAAGACTCAGTTTGACGTCGTGAGCTCTACAAATGGATGGACGGATAGCTTCGAGGCCAGTCAACTTGTGGCCTCTCTGCAAGGATCAGCTGCGGAGGTTCTCCTAGGAATACCGCATGACAAGTTGAACGACCTACCGACCGTCGAAAAGGCACTAGAATCTCGATTTGGAAATAGCCATCTTACCCAGTTTTATAGGACTGAATTGAAAGCAAGGCGACAAAGGCCTGGAGAAAGTCTACAGGTATTAGCCGCCGATGTTGAGCGATTAATGAGCCTAGCTTACGCGGAATGTCCCCTAGATGTTCGAGAAAGTTTAGCAGCCCAGTACTTCGTCGACGCTATCAGGGACGAAGATACACAGCATTCCACGAGACTGGTAAACCCGAAAGATTTGAAGGCAGCTCTGGCGTATAGCATGAAATATGAAGCTGCGAGAACCGTTTCGAAAACACCCAGTCATGTAAGGTCTGTGGATATAGAGGAAAACGCCGCCAAGGAAAAGGAAGATAAACTGGATTCTGTACTCCAGGCACTCCAGGAATTATCGGATAATCTCACTGTTGGGAAAAGGGGCTCTCCCCGAATGAATCCGAACGTGACCTGTTGGAGATGCCACAAAAGAGGACACGTGCAAAGAGAATGCGATGTGACTTCTCCCAAACAGGAAAAACTAGGTCTCTGGCGTCTTGCGGGGCGGAGGCTGCCTTTTCTGAATAAAGCCCCTGAAGAGAAATTTGAAGTTTCCGCACTTAGCGGAGGAGAAACTGGACTTTATGTTGAAGGAACTATTTGTGGTATCCCTTGTTTGATGCTAGTGGATACGGGTGCGAATGTCACTCTTCTAAAATCAGACTTCGCCATGAAACTGAAGGAACAATTGCTCTACACGTCTCCAAACGTCTCTATTAGGATCGCTACCGGTGAAAAGACAGAGATACAAGGAAAACTGGATGTATCCATTGAATGTGGATCCAAGAAATTCCGGCACAGGGTCTACGTGGCTAACATCACTGACCTTTGTATCCTTGGACTGGATTTCCTTCAAAAATTTAACTTTACCGTAGACTTAGAGAAGAACGAGATACGGACGGGAGGAGATTCCCTTGTTTTCAGAAAGCGAGCAGTGTTCAAAATCATGTTCTATATTCGCGAAAGAGAAGACGACTATACCAGCGAGATCTGAATTTCTTATCCAAGGGGTTCCTGAAGCCTCTGGACATTTCCGGTATGTCGTAGCGAACTTTCCTAGCCAGTTCTCCTTAAAAGGGGTCTTGGTGGCCGCCGCACTCGTGGATTTAAGAGAGGAAGCTATACCTATTCGAGTGCTGAATTTGGACGATAAACCCAAGACTGTAGAAAAAGGGGCCGTTATTGCGACGTGTGAACCAGTGGTGGATATCGTCGCCCGTCCTCAAGGATATTCTAACAGTCATCATTTTCAACTAATGCTGGAGAATCTTGAAGGACTTAGTAAGGAGCAGCGAATAGCAGTGCAAACATTACTCCAGGAATTCCAAACCTTATTCTCTACCGGTGACGCCGATGTGGGCCACTGTAATGTGACACAACATAAAATTGATACAGGTGATCATCCACCAATCAAGCAGTATCCAAGGCGTTTCCCTCTTGCAAAGAAAGAGGAAGCTGAACGCCTGATTAAAGAAATGGTGGACGGTGGCATAATAGAGGAATCGTCGGGGCCTTGGGCGTCACCAATCGTTCTTGTTAAAAAGAAGGACGGATCGACACGTTTTATTGTTTACGAAAGCGACTTAGGTTGCATCCATGTTCTCTAGGCAAGTGTGTTTTTTGTATGATAAATACTTGATTTATAATGCAATTCATGCAATGAAATGTGATTATTACAAGCATGTGCAATTATTTTTTAATCACTATGTGCTGTAAACCCGCGGACATAATAGATTTTTAAAAAATACTCTATGGAGTTCTTTTTATTGATTACGAAAGCGACTTTTCAGTTTTACTTTTTCAGTGCCACTGATAAGTAATGAAAGCTTATTTTAATATAAAGTATAATGTGCAGAATTTTATGAACTAGGCTCTTTTTTTTCCACCGAATCGTTTCATAACTTTGTTTGAAAGCTCTGATTATTGGATAGTGTATAAAAGTTATTTCAATATGAAGAGTCCATTATGAAAGTTCAATAAGAAGAGTTTCTACTATTGAATGAATAACCACCTCCACTAAGTTTGGGAGCGTTGAGCCGTTGGATAAAATTTTCCATGACATTGTTCCTTCATTGATCACTCATTTCATCAAACGGCGTCTTTATGCCTTCCAGGAACTCTTACATGACCTGCAAATCACTTTGCATATTCACCCTTTCTGACCCGTTCACATCGCGAGAAAACGTGACTACGAAGCAATCCGCACTGTGAATTTTCACGCGTTGCATGTGATTGTGTCATTCTCCATTTATAAACCCGAGTATATTTTGACGCCACTTTCGAAAATGTAAACTCTGTGTTCTTAGGAAAAAGGCGTAGAATTTTAAATATTAGGTTCAGGTCATCTTGAAACAACCTTTATTTCTAGTCTTATTAGTAAAATCTAATCATTGAAATTCTTCCAATATATAAAAAATAATGACCGTTTTGCAAAAGCGGGGGAGAAGACGGGAGGGGTATTGTTTTTGTTGGCATTTAAAACCTTCGTATATAAACTGTGACATTAATGCATTTTACCAATAAAGCGCTGTGTAGGTGAACAGAAAGAAAAAAAT
>JAWZYV010003085.1:0-14388 GCA_038373885.1 Cheiracanthium punctorium
TTTTTAATGATTAATTGCAGAATAAAACTTGAAAATGATACAGTCAATACAAACATATGTGTGAGCAAGGGGGGGCGATTGCTCCCCCCCTTTAAAATTCAAGAAAATTCAGATATAACCTATTTGAAAATGATTTTTTCTAGAATAGGAAACATTTTGTCCCCTCAATGTTACATACCAGTTTACGCCGATGCTTACAAATGTTTGTATATGCAAATATCTGTCTGATTGGTGAGTTACATAATCACATCCAATGTGTTATTACGACAGAAAGTTATTTGTGCTCTGCTATTGATTCATTTGCAACCAGATGCCTAAGAAAATCAGCATGTGACTGAGTAGCAGGCCACATTGGATACAGATTGTCAAATATAGTGTTAAAGAATTGTGAAGAAATGCAGAGTAATCTTTTTAAATATTTATATTTACTTAATGCATTAGCAGTTATGAAAATGAGCCTCATTCCCATGCCAAGAATAGGGTAAGTTGAGCTGAATAACTGAATAGAGTAACAAGGATGGACTATATGTACAGGGTACCCCCAAAAAGATGGTAACACACTTTAATTCTTTATCTATTAGAAATAAGTGGGCAATGTAAATTGAAAAAAATGTTCACAAATAAGGTGGGAGAAAAGACTGTCCTAAGGAAAAATTCCTTTCATTAATTTCAGAGTGTCTACTGGTCAGGAAAGTCTGAAAAATCAGGAAAATGAAAAATGGGTCAGGAAAGTCTGAAAAAAGCCTGGAAAATGCAAAATAGGTCAGGAAAATTCACCGAAAATTATAAATTTTCTTCTGTAAAAAAAGTTTCACCCCTCCTCCCTTTTTCATTGTCAGACTTAAAGACAGAAAGAATAAAAGATGCTGATAAGGCTGATTTATGTTTTGGAAGAAAAAATGGGTCAGAATGTTTGCGGGATACGTAATGCTTGTAGTTCTGCTTTTCTGCAGTGAGGGGTTTCTTGTGACTGGAGGGTCCAAAAGCTGTTTGTTTATGATCAGCAATAGTATTTCTTTTTGCGTTGAAAGTGTAGTAGTCTCAGGGCCGGATTTCCCATAAGGCCAACCTAGGCCATGGCCTAGGGCGCAGAACAAAGAACTCCCCTGCAGAACAATCACGGATGAGGGAAAGGAGAAACGAAAACAACTTACTTTAAGTGATTATTGCCCCTGAAAAACACGTTTATGGCTTCCGAAAAATTAATTTTTTCCCTAGTACAATTCCTTATCTATAGAAAACCCATGTGTGGAGATCCTTTAACGCCCCCCCCCCCTCTCGCAGTCACAGAATTGCTCGCAGAGCACCCCAGCACAGACCATGTCCAAATCGACGACATGTGTCGCAGAACTAAGAGATCCGCTGCTGAACAATCACATTGCGGAAAGTTGGGGTACCGGAGAGAACAATTATGCAAAGTAAGTTATCATCGAAAAGGCGTCTGACTGTCTGTGCTCTTCCGATATCCCAACGTTCCGGAAAAAGGAACCACATCACACACGCACAGAACGATAAATATGTCTGCTCAAGAAAAAGTCTGTTGCTTTGAGTGTAAAAAACGCATTATCAACTCTTTCATCCAAAATATATCGGTGAAACATCGCGCAATTAACGAGCATTTCTGGTTTCTTAGTTCCATCTAAAAGATCGCCAGAAAAGTGCATTCTGATTCTGATATGTTACCCATAAAAATGCTGAGAACAGAAACTGATACCGAAGTTTTCCAGAAAGTTAACGCGTCCAAGGATATCTAACGTTCCAAAAAATCGCACGAAGTTTACAATGCAATCCTCTGTTTTGCGATGACTTTTCATAAGTTTCACAAAACTGAACTGTTTCGTAGCTTTAAATGGTAAAATTCAGGGTCTTCCTATCGAAATGATAATAGATAATGTAAATTATCTGACAATCTTAAAAAAAAAAAAAATAACTGTACTTTATAAAACACTTTTTTACGTGACATATAGTGCTGATGAGAAAAAACGTATTATGCATATTAAATTGGAACTATTGATCAATTTTTCGAGGGGAGGGGGGGGGGCGCAATTATGGCCTTTGGCCAAGGGCGCAAAAATGTGTAAATCCGGCCCTGTAGACCAAAAGATAAATATCGGTGTTCGAAATTTAGAACATAGGATTAGAAACAGATACCAGATACATCATATAAATATCCCAGTAGTCAAGCAGTATTGGTTAAATCTGAACCAATTCAGTTTCTTACATAATACTCTCACTGATGTATCTTACTTAACATGTGAACTCAGTAATTTTTTTCTGTCTAACTTAACCCTTTGAGGCACAACCCTTTCCCAATGCTGAAAAAGGGCAGCCGTTGCCATCGCTCGACTTAACTACTAGTAAGATGGCGGACGATCGAAACGTTCATCGCGTGCCCCAGATCTAGAGACCCTTTTTTGACGACAGCTGGCTGTCCGCCATCTTGCTGGTAGTTAAGTCGAGCGATGGCAACGGTTGCCCTTTTTTTCGGCACTGGGCAAGCTATCCAGCTCTTCTCGCACTCTTCCATTTTTCAGCAGATGTCAGTGCTGTTAAAAAGAATCGTGACAATTTTTTTACGGGGAATGACGTGCTAAAAAAGTAAAGGATTCTCGTGGAGCTATGTCACCCGCAACTATTTTTATGGAAATCAAATCTATTCTTCGGGACTGGCAACAGTCAAAACGTCAGAGTTTGGTGTTCCCAGAGCGGGAACACTGCGCGTTAAAGGGTTAAATGCATGAATTGTATGAGAGTTAAAAATTGATTTCAAGTAAGTTGTAGCAAAATATTAATTATAAAAAATGGGGGTTTCTATTGAGGGATTTCCCATAAAAAAACTGTATAAGTAGTCTGGAGTCTGGATTTTTTATTCCCCCCCCCCCCCCCGAAAGCTTCCAAAAGTCAGGAAATTGATTTTAGAAATTTAATAGACACCCTGAAATTTTAAAAAGTTACGCTTTTTTAATTTGTATACGATTCCCCGTACAAATAAATTCCCAGTTAGTAAAATGTGCCTCATACACTAATGAAGTGATGTATAAAATTTGTGAATTATATGCTCAAAAGGGTCAGAGGTGTGAAGATAAATATATGCAGATTTAAACTACTTTTCAATAGCTCAGAAGGAAAAAATCACGTCTGATGATTGTGTTTCAGGGACTGTACAGAAATTACGAAAGAAAATACTTTTTAGTTTTCTAGCAATAAGCGTTTACATTTAAATTCATGTATAGCCAATGACCATCTTTTGCTATAAGATATCTCAGATGTTTTATGACGAAAGCCTGAAATTTTGTACCTCACCCTATTAGTGTATGGTGCACATTTTACTAATTGGGAATTTTGTTGTATGGGGGTCGTATACAAATTTCATAAGTGTAATTTTTTGACAATTAGTGGGAGGAATTGTTTCTAACGTAGTGCTTTTTAATACCTTATTCTGAATATTTCTTCGATTTACATTGCCCACTTATCTAAAGAATTAAAGCGCGCTTCTGCCTTATCGGGACACCCTCTATTAGACGATTTAATAGCATGATTCTGAGTAGTAACTGAATGCTTTTTTGTATTGTTTTATGGTGAAAAACAATAAACATACATATAGATTTATAATTTTTATTTTATTTGTCTGTATTTTTTTTAATAAAAGAATTTTTTTAAACATTTTTATATGTACAATTTGTTTTGAAGACATTTTACAAAATGGTTTACTGCAGGCCATCTGGTATGCTCTTGTAAAATTTCTGTATAGAAAACCTAGAAGAAGATGAAATATTCTAAATATGAAATTTATAGCAAAAATCTCACAGCCCACAAAAATGACAAAAGCCAAAATGAATTACTTGCTATCAAGATAAATAGTTCACGCATTACAATAAGGATCACGCATTACAATAACATAGATCACGCATTACAATAACATAGATCACGCATTACAATAACATAGGGTTACAGGGAAATACGCGAAAGATGAGCGATAAAATGACAAAGTCAATTAATATCGTTTTAATATGGCAATAATGAAACTAAAAAATTAGGGGGGTTCGGGGATCTCCCCTGACGAGGCTAGAACAGCCGAGTTTTTTTTTTTAAACTTCAGTAAGTTTTTGACAAAAATATTCATTTGAAAACCCTGAATTTTTGACAAGTTTGTACTCGATGGAGGGGGGGTGGCGAATGTAGGTGATCGCCTAAGGCCCCGTGCTTAAAGGAAACCTCGCGCCTGAGCTTTTTTTTTTTTTTTAATCATATTAGACCGAGCTTGGTGGATGGTTGTGATATATACCGAAAAAAAGGCAATAAATAAAGCTAATATGTACTAGCAGTGCTAGTAGTAACTTACATAAGGCATGGCAGAAAAGAGTTCTGCCGGTCTTCTGGTTGGCCTGGGGCCCTCGGGCCGACTCTGTTGTACTTGATATCTGTATGTATGCAATGTAAGTATGCAGTGCATGTAAAATCTATTTTGAACATTCCTAAATACATTTTGACTAGTTTTGCCGTGACATCTCGACATACATATGTGCATAGACAATTGGCTCTCAAGACAATTGGAGGACTATCGAAATTTTGTATTTAGGATTGTTATCTATTGGGTAGTCACCCAAAAAACTTTACATTTAACAACTCAACAAACAAAGCATCTATTTCAAGGAAAACAAAATTAATATTACATCATAAAAGTTTATAAAGCAATACATTTTTTCAAAAATGGCAAATGTAACTATTGGGTTGGCAACTAAGTAATTGCGGATTTCACTCACAGATGGCTTCAGTTGAATTTTTAGGTTTACAGACAATTTACAAATGTAAAACACATTTTGTTATTTGATAGTTGGCAATTCAGCTGTCAATCAGTAAAAAAAGTTCTTTGATCAGTTGCGTAGTTTTCGCTTGGCCTTCGTTGAAAAATGGAAAATCAAAAGGAACATTTTCGTCATATTTTGCTTTTTTATTTCCGCAAAGGGAAAAACGCATCGCAAGCTCATAAAAAGTTATGTGCTGTTTATGGTGACGAAGCCTTAAAAGAACGGCAGTGTCAAAATTGGTTTGCCAAATTTCGTTCTGGTGATTTTTCACTCAAAAATGAAAAACGCTCTGGTCGTCCAGTTGAAGTTGATGACGCCCTAATCTAAGCAATAATCGATTCGCATCGTCACAGTACAACACGTGAGATTGCAGAGAAGCTTTATGTATCACATACATGCATTGAAAATCACTTAAAACAACTTGGCTATGTTCAAAAACTCGATACATGGGTTCCTCACGAACTGAAAGAAACGCATTTAACGCAACGCATTAACAGCTGCGATTTGCTAAAGAAACGTAATGAAAATAATCCATTTTTAAAACGATTGAGAACTGGCGATGAAAAATGGGTTGTTTACAACAATATCAAGCGGAAAAGATCGTGGAGCAGGCCAGGTGAACCAACTCAAACAACATCAAAAGCTGATATTCATCAAAAGAAGGTTTCGTTATCCGTTTGGTGGGATTACAAAGGAATTGTCTACTTTGAACTCTTACCACCCAACCGAACGATCAATTCTGATGTCTACATTGAACAACTAACGAAATTAAACAATGCAGTTGAAGAAAAGCGGCCCGAATTGAAAAATTGAAAAGGTGTTGTATTCCATCATGACAACGCAAGGCCACACACATCTTTGGTCACTCGGCAAAAATTATTGGAGCTTGGTTGGGATATTTTGCCACATCCACCATATAGTCCTGACCTTGCACCATCTGATTACTTTTTGTTTCGATCTTTACAAAACTCCTTGAATGGTAAAAATTTCAATAATGATGATGATGTCAAATCGTACCTGATTCAGTTTTATGCTAATAAAAACAAGAAGTTTTATGAACGTGTAATTATGATGCTGCCTGAAAGATGGCAAAAGGTCATTGATCAAAATGGGAAATACATTACAGAATAAAGTTATTTAGTTCCATGAAAAAATTGTCTTTGATTTTCTAAAAAAAATCCGCAATTACTTAGTTGCCAACCCAATATATTTGGCAGGAAATACCCATATTTTAATGTTATCCAATGGGATTTTTATAGTTTTATAAAACTATAGCTATAAATATACATTTACAGATATTTGTGCTTTAATTAATAGATTTTCATGAGCAAAATGAAAACCTTGATTATTTAACACATAGAACGTTGGTTCCAAACTAAATTCATTTTCAAACTAAATTAACTTTTTCAAGGACAGATCACATTAAAAATTCGTAACAATTTATATAATTAGGTAGTATCCAAAATATCTAAAAACTTTTTTAAAAATGCTGGGTGAAGCAAGACTTTTCGTGGTTTTGTGAGATGAGTCCTTGAGATGCGAGACCAGACTGCAAGATGACACGACACGAGACCTAAGACATTTCTTGTTTCACATGATCTCTCGTCCGTCCTTAGTTCCAGCCTTAAATAATATTCAACTCCGCAATCCTGTTCCTGCCCACCCCCAAAAATAATATTGCATATGCCACTGTTTAGTACTAAAACTTTTAAAAGTCCAATATGCGCAACCACTTACAATTGCTAGAGAACACCCCCCCCCCCCCCAAAAAAAAAAAAATCATATGGGCATTCGTGATTTCTAGAGACTTGGAATGGATTGTTAATTACCTCAAAATGCTATTAACAATTTACCAAAGGCATCGGAGTCATCCTCTTTTTTAAAAAATTTCCACCTTCAGCAAAGTGTTACTTAAATATCCTATTATTAAAGTAGCTTGATAAGCAAAATCTTAACATCTAAAAAATCGCTTAACAACTGCTACTTACAGCAACAGACATTTCAGTCGTATGTTTATAGTGGTAAGAATTTCAGAAAAAGAGGACGATTGCGATTCTGCTACTTACTGAGTTACATGTTAACTTTCACATTCATTTGAGGCACGGTAGGCACCAGATCACTAAGTTGACTCTTGAGTTAAAGAAAGAATAACTTGAAGATAGAAAATGCGCTGTTTCATTTAAAAAATAAAAATAAATTACATAGGTTATCCAACAAGCAGGTTCCTCTCTGTGCTATAAACTTTTTACACAATTATTGAGCAATGATTGATAAATCCTATTTGTTATTTTTAAGCTGCAAGTATTCATTTTTTACACTAAACCTGGACATATGTGCAGGAAAGAAAAAGATGGAACTTTAAAAATGCGATAATATGGTCCAGAAATCCTCTATTGGAGTAATAATGATTGCTAAATTTTCAATCCTGTTTTATTTCTTGGTGATTCCAATAGTTTCAATTGAAGAAAAAGCAAATGGAAATTTGCTGATGAATTGATGGAAACGACGTTGTCAGTTATAGAAGAGGAATTAAATTGCATTGTGTTGTGGGATTACGGCCGATATTATCTACACATGGGATCTAGGCCAATGGGTGGGGTACTCTCCGTGGGGGGGGGGTCTTTCTAAGGGGTCCCGTATTTAGCCTAAGTTTCGGAGGAAACCACGGAAAACTCCGAACGGTTAGGTCGGCGGACGCGACCTGGTTTTGAACCAGGCACCTTCGTCCCCCCGCTCGACCACTGGAAGAAGAATTAAAAGTTTGTGTCCTAAATCTTTTAGAAAAGATTATGACAAAGGATTAAATTTTGGCAGCAATGATGCAGTTCCTTAGTTCTCATGGTTATTATGCTATATATATATTTCATACGCCATGAAAAATTTATACCTTCATATTAAAATAAATTAAAAAATATAGCAGGAGGAAAGTAATTTATTAAATAATTCACATAATTTGAATTCTAATTTGCACTTTTTATTTATTATTAGTACCATGAAATTTCATTTTACTTACCAAATTTTTACTGGGAATATCTGTTGTCATATCCATGCTAATTTTCCATCTCATCATACACTTGATACAGAAAGCTTATCGAGATCTATAGCTCATCTCAGGATATAAAGATAAGGCTAGAAAGCTAAACATTTAGTTAATACAGTGAAATGCAATTTTCAAAGTCACTTTGTAGTTTTCAATCCTTTGTATAAGTGTTTTAAATGTTATGTTGTACATCATCTGATAAAAAAATTTAGATTTTTTTACATCCTTTTTTTCTTTCATTTCCACACACAAAGGATCATTCGCTTTCTGCACTTGCACATCACTATTTTAAAAGTTCACTTATGTCCAATCACCTGCATCACTTCACTCACACCCGATTTACCCAAACATTTTCATTCTTATTTAATTGAAACATGCATATGCACTTCAAGCACTTTAACCCTTAAATTTCTGCTGATGACAAGTTTCATTATTAGTATTACTGAGCTATAAAGTTTATATGAAGTCAAACATGCTAGGTGTATAACTTCGAGGAAAAATTGAGACCAAGATGAAACGAACATACAGCAATGTTGCATAAAATTAATTAGGGCAGTCGCTAATCTTATGCTAATTACTAATCACTTAAAAAATATTAAAGTGATTGTCAAATTTCTTCCCTGGGTTTAATAGTGGGACTATTCTTTGGAAATTGCATTATTCACATTTTAAATAAGCATTTATGTGCTGTTTTTTGTCACTAAATTAACTAAGTTCTGACATTCCTAATTATACTCTTATTAAAAAATTGTAGATATTTAAAAATTAATTGATTTAGTTTAGGAGGAGGCAAGGGCATGATTGTCAAGAGAAATTGTATTGTGATAGTATACCGGCTTCAATACTGCAGTATTTAAGGGTTCACCAAGTCTCATATGCTTTCTCTCACAAATAAATAAGCACAGAAAGCTTTCGATTAGGCTTTCTTCAATCATAAATCGCAACAGGTATACTTTCACACTTCACTAGGCAGCACAGCAGAAGCAAAAGCCCACAATTGTACTACATTAGTTTAAGGGGGGGGGATTAAATATATGTACATTTTTATTTATTTTTCTTCGCACTTACGTATATCTGAACAAAACGCTTGAAACTTTGTTTTGCAGTCAGTTGTGAAAATCCTGAGCTTTTTGTCTTTGTCGAGGCCGTAGAATCCGCAATCTGTGTCTCCAGGATTTCCTGGCGCAAATCGCTCTGTTTCTTCATCGCTGAAACAAAGCAACGTTAATCAGGATTTAACGTAATCCTTACGAAACAACAGAATTATTTATAATATTTAACCAAAATTAAAAAAATAAATAAATTCTGCAGTTAAAACGGTCTATCCTGGACATGTGTGTGTACTGCTTGTTCTGGTTATTCTAAAGAAGATTCAAAACCGCACGAAGAAATTTGAGATCTTCAATAAATTCTGGAGGGTTCTTAGGTTTAATTGGAGGGCTGGCAATTTTGAAAACTGTAAACTGGTTGCCTGTTCTCAAGAAATGTGAAAAAAAAGTATGATCCGGAGAAACATTCATGATAGCTGATGCATGGTCCAATGGTCTGCGTGCTATTCTGGAACAAGAACAAAAAATGTTACGTCTAGTTTTCTATGGATCTCGAATTTTGTCCGGAACGAAAGGATTTGGCCATAAATGATGTCACTTTTTTTTTTTCAATATTTTTGACTCCTCTGCCCCCTTTTGTCACAAGTATCACACTACACCATAATCGCCATTCCCTCTATTGTTACAAGTCACGAACTTTACTTTTAAACTTTAATTGTTTGTTTTAATGGCATTTGCGAACATAACAATAATAATGAATCGTGCGCTTATTTTATATGAAACTAGCTGAAGTACCCGTTCTTCGCACGGGAATGAATGGACTTTTTTGATATTACGATTTGTGGTGATTACTATTTATTGTAATAAAGAGATATAGCAAAATGGATATCGCATTATATTGTGTTCAATAACCATACATACTGAATTTCAAGGCAATCGTTTGTACGGTGCAGAAGGCCATGCGGCGTAGCGCAATCTAGTGGCGAGTTTTAGCAAAACGGATACGGCGAAAATATTCTTCGCATTCAGATATCGATGAATACGAAATTTCAGGACGATCGGCTGGACAGCCCTGAAGTTCATGTGTTGACGCGACATCTAACGCGAAACTCTTCCCCGTGTTCAAATATCTATGTATACCTATTTTCATAGCGATCAGTTGCACAGTCAAGAAGTGATACACTGCAGCGCGATCTAGTGGTTAATTAAAGTAATGATTTGCTACAGTGCCGTCAAGTGGCGAGTTATAGCAAAATGGATAACGCCAAAATATTCTCATTGTTCAAATAGCTATGTATACTGATTTTCATAGCGACCGTTTGAATGGTCAAGAATTTGGCCTGCTGCAGCGTCATCTAGTGGCGAGTTAAAATAATAATGCATTGCAGTGCCATCTAGTGGTGAGTAACATCAAAAGGAACACAGTTAGAATATATTCTTCGTGCTGAAATGTGTAAGTATAAGAAATTTTATGCCGATCGGTCGAACGGTATAGAAGTTGATGCGTTGCAGCGCCATTTAGCGGCAAGTTACAGCAAAATGGATACTGAAAAATATTCTCCGTGTTCTAATATCAGCGTGTACCAAATTTCATCGAAATCGGTTGGACGATATTCGCATAGTAAACGGCTAAACGGAATAGAATTCGACGTTCTGCTGCGCCACCTGGTGGCAAGTTAGAGGAAAACGGATAGCATAAAAAGCTTCTCCATGATAAAAGACTTAGGTGAACCAAATTTCATGGTGCAACGGTGCTCAACGGTGCTGGAGTTTTTCAACCTCATACACACATACCAACATTCATTTTTATCTATAACCAGTGTCATTATATATCCCAGTCTCAAATAAAATCCAGTTTCAAATCTAAGCCTCGCCAAAGTGCCAACATACGCCATTTTGCAAGCGTTTTTTCAGGAAATCATTCGAAGCATTGACTTAGCAGCAATCAATATGGGAAATGGTTCGACCGCGAAAAAGTAAAGCAAGCCTTTATTTGAAAAGTGGAATCCCTTAATACAGCCGAATTTTTTAAAATTATCAACTATAACGTGTTTTATTCATCGTTACTCCGATGTACTAAATGAGAAGATTTCAATTTTCTGAAATTTGGCGGAATTCCCCCAACTTAAATCAATGTACTCCATTGGCGAGAATTCTGAAGTTAGATCGCTTGAAATCCCTTAATAACTGCATTATTTCTTCACGGATCATTAAAATTTAACGCTGTATTCTAATAAAACCTTTGCACTTGTTTTCAAAAATCTATTTCCTTAAGCTCTCAATAAATTGCGCCAAGCCGAAAACTGTGCAAACCGCTAGAACTCACTTACTCAAAATCGATATTTCAGCCACTTTATTTTTTCGCCAAACTAAAAAAATTTACACATTAGCCTCGGAAATCTTCAATTCTTATTGTTTTGCGTATAAAACATTTCATTCCTGCTCTGATTTCCCATGCACACGATATTATAATTTAAAAAAAAATAACCTTACGAATATAAACTAACAAAAAAAAAATCATTATTATTCTTTTATTTTTACTTTGAGAATTTAAAACATTTTATTCGGCAAAATCGCCACACATGGCAACCACGATCCTTATTTCACACTTTTTTCACTACGAGGGGTTACAATTACGGAAAGCTTTTTGCGTGGAGAGCATAAAAAATCTCTTAAATTCCGGGAACGGGTGGACTTTCAAAGTTTTAAAGTGGACTACGATTTATTCTGTAAGATTATTTACATATACTGTGCATAAATTTCATGGCCGATAGTTCGCCTAGGTCCTTTTTGTTGGATTATGTATACGAATCAAATCACAAACAAACAAACAAACAGAATATCATTTTTATTAATGTATACGGGGGGGGAGATAAGATTAAGGTTTACAGGCCAAAAGTATAAATTGTGTTAATTAATACTAGTTAAGCTATTCTTTTTTAAAATGTATCAATTATTCTTAATAACACAGTACGGAGGAAAGAGGAGGCTTTCTTGTAAGAGAAGAGTTTCTGCTGTTACCAAACTTTTCAGAGCCTATCTTGAATGCCTTTTTACAAAAGAAAGGAATATAAAATGAAAAAAAAAAAATAAAAAAAAAAATAAAAAAAAAAAAAGTCTCAAGAAAAGTCATTCTAGACTGCCATAGAACCAAAAAACAAAAATAGAAATACACGCTCAAAATTCCGATTTCCTAAAAGAACTTAAAAAATTTAAATCTGCGCTGATTTAAATTTTTTTCATTTAAAACCATAAATGTAATATGTGTGAAATGTAGATAAGTGCCTGGTTCAAGACCCAGTTTACTAAGTTCGCGTACCCGTTGTCACCCACCATACGCCGTTCGTGGGTTTTCCGTGTCCCTTTTCCGAAACATCGCATAATACGGCGTTAAAACACTCGCCGTACTCATTCATGCTGATGTGTCGGGAGCTCCAGTGGTAAATCAGATGTCTTTCTCCCGTCAAGTCGCTTTGCGAAAATCTTCTGTCCTCGCCCTCTTCTATGGTGGGTGGCGGTTGTGTCGGTGAGTGGGTGCGGTGTTTGATTGTGCATCGGGTTAAGCTTTTGTCCGAGTTGGATCCCGATTACTTTGTTGGCATTGAAAATCCCTATAAATATGTCCGATTACAATGCCCTCGCACTGTGAAAAATTGATCGGTTTAAAAAAACGTCCCTACTTATCCCCCTGGAGTGTTGTTTTTTACGACGCATGTTGCCCGGCATACCATGAAGAGATACAGCCTTTAGGACCCCTTAGAGAAATGACCCCCAGAGCGTGGAAGGCACCCCCCCCACCCCTTCGGTTTAGATCTCGTTTTACAGATTAATTGTGCCGTTATTCCTAAAATCCGAAAACTCCTTGTCTGATAATTTCATCCCCCTCCCCTCCACTCTCCAAGCTTAGGTCAAGCGGGCCAGTTCAGATGATCCACGAAATAGGGTGATTTGCACAGAGATAAAGACCAAGTGAGGCTGTTTATGCCAATGTTTGGGCAATGAGAAACGATATTCATGATTTTTACAAGTCATAGTCTGTCAAAGTGCATATTGAGCAGGACCAATACAGAGCGGGGGTGGGGGGGGGGGGGGGGGGGGGGGGGGGGGGGGGGGGGGGGGGGGGGGGGGGGGTTAAGACATAGGAGTGGACCTAAAAAACATTATAACTTTAATATTTTATATGGAAATCTATATAAATAAGAAATTATGACTTTTGTGTCTTGTACATTTCTTTGGGAATTCAAAAATTTAGCGATTTCTCATCCTGTTTCAAGTCACCCGGGAATCCGATGCGCCCCTCAAAGAAAAAGATTTGGTCTGTCTGGTCCATTCTGTTCGCGTCCTGTCGTTCTGATCCCATCTGACATTCTACCGGTGGACGCTAGATTTTCTGGTTTAAGCATCACGAGTTAATAAACGGCTGACAGACGAATGATATGAAATTGGGTGGCCATCGAATCAGTTCGTGGTCACTGCAACTTAAAACATAGGCGTTTCGGAAATTTGAAAAAATCTTGATTGGATTTTGATGAGATTTTGCAGAATAATCGTTTCAAACTGCGTTAAAAAATTTGTGTGTTTCAAGGCATCCCGTAAAAAAAGCGACTGAAGCGAATGGATACGAATTAATTGGCGTGTCATGATAGGTGAGTCACTCAGCTTAAAACTATAGGGCGATCCAATTTTTATAAAATCATGATTGAGATTTTGAGATTTAAGAGCGGAAATCCTGTTCAAACTTGCTGTAAATTTTTGTGTTCGAGCCATCACGTAAAAACGACTGAAAGCGAATGATCATGAAAATTGGGCGTCATGATAGGTGGTCACTCAACTCTAAACACATAGGGCGTTCGAATTTTTAAAAAAATTTCATTAGATTTTCAGATTTTGCGAAGAATCGTTTTTCAAACTGCGTAAATCTTGTGTTCGAGCGGACATCACGTAATAACTAGCCAAAAAGGTGAAAAAATGCTATTTGGTGGACAATGATAGGTGGTCACTCTACCTTAAATCTGATAGAGCAATCTATTAATTTTAAACAATCGTATCCGATTTCGTAGAGTATTGTGAAAATCGTTTAAAAACTGAGTGCATCATTCGTTCCCGCATTCCGTAAATAGTGACGACTAAAGCGTAATGCTATGTGAAATTTGGTCACATATGATAGAAAGAGGTGAGAGCTCAACCGTCAAACTAATGAGGTATCCAATTAGTTATTATAGACATTTTCATTAGATTTTGAAGATTTTCGTGAAAATACTCACAAAATACGTTTTATATTTTCTATCAAATGCATTTTCACGTAATAACAACTAATGATACGACTGATAACGAAATTTAGGGTATATGATAGTAGTTGCTAATCTTAATTTATAGGGCGTTGAACTTTTTATAATATTATGATTACATTTGGCAGATTTTGCGAAAATCGATTTTTAAATGTCTGAAATTTTGTTTCCAGCATATCACGAAATTAAAGGACTGCAGGAAT
>JAWZYV010003086.1:0-13157 GCA_038373885.1 Cheiracanthium punctorium
TTAAAAAGAGCAATAACTAGTTAAGGAACAAACTACAAATATCACGCAAACACTGCCAAGCAAATGAAACACCAGTCTTTCAGTAAACAACTCTGGACTGAAGTAAACTGATAAATATCATGATCTTGCTTTTTACATAGTTTTTGTCAAACATTGTTGAATGTTCTACACCATGCTAGTTAAATTCACTAGCCATATCTTCCTTGATTAGTTAGGTAATTCTCGAATGTATTGTAAAACAAATTTTTCTGGGCACTATGCCTCAAATCGAAACAATTCATCGCGAATTTGGCAAATTACGATTTTCGAAATTGTTCATTTAGCTTTGCTTCACGAGCTCCACCATGGCCGAGTGCTCGATATAACGGTTTGAAGTTTAGGCCTATTTCCTCCAGATATAACTTGAATACTCGTTAGAACCAGTGCCGGATTAAGACAGCGCGGGGCCCGTAGCAAATGTTACCAAGGGGCCCCCTGCTCAGTGACACACCTATATATATATATATATATATATATATATATATATATATATATATATATATTTAGGGGGAGGAGTTCACCCTCACATTAAAGTAATAGAGCTAAATTAAATGAGAAAATAAATAGTGCTAATTATATTACAATTTATGTTTAGTGCTAATTAATGGTATTACTAATGCTAATTAGATGTAAACAAAACTAAAAGGTCCCACGTGTTATATTTGCGAGAGGTTTATCCCAGCCCTTCCTCCACCTTGGGTGAGCTAATCTGTAGGTTTTGTGCGTTAATAAAATAAAATACAACTTTTACGAATTTTCTTGATTCAAAATGAAAAAATTTGAGTTAAAATACTGTGCGGAAAAAATGCCGCAAGACATAGACAGTGAGTAAATAGATAGTGAGACTGACGATGTTTAAAGTTATTTATTCGTACAACTCAGGTTTTTTTTAATGAATGTTAATGTTCATGGATATGTATTTGGAATTTCTAACACTTCCCACCTTTCCCATATGCAAACATATAACTAGACAAGTTTACACACATAAAATAATAATTGTTTCTGTAAAATTTTTAGAACCTTCGAAATCAATATGTATTTTAAACTGTGCCTTTAAACACTATTTTTTCCCCTATAAAAATACATGCTTGTAAAATTATTTCATTATATATCTGGACGGTCTTTACTAATTATAGGTTACATATTTTTAACTTCTCTTAATTTATTTAAAGGGTTAATTCATAAGAAATCGAACTGAGGATAGATAGATCTAGCACAATAGTACCTCCACCATTCAAAATATACTGCATACACGGAAGGCATTTAAACTGTACATGCTTGTACAGGGAGACTGATACTTCCACATACCGCTTGGGACACTTGGTCATTTCGTTAGTGTTCTACAAGCATATGTACATTACTTTTCAACTTATCCTCGTTAAAATGATATAAAATATTTTGCTCAAAAAAATCTTTATAAGAGGAATAGAAAAATCTATATAATAAATAATAAAAAATTCGGATAAAACATTCATTATCGTATTACGTTCAAATGTTTTTGCAAGACATAATAATCTTAAATGTGACAAGTAATTTGTGAGTTTCTTTGTGGGTCAAGAGTATCCGAAAATTCTTTTTGTTTTCAGTTTGCCTGAGGTTATGGCTTCTCGGATACCCCGACCGTGCGAAGATCCTCTCGGTTCTAATTATTTTATTTGAACGAACGTACTGGCATTCGCGCTCTTGACCTGTGGTTTCGACCGGCTAAAAATGAATTCTTTCATATTTAACGTGGTTAATTTCCGAGATTAATAAGATAATTTATCGTAATAGTGGATTCCCCAACTATAAAAAAATGACTTACATTCTATATATTATTATTGTTTCAAAAAATAATTCGCCTTTGTTTAAATACTGTAAAATGTAAAATAAATAATTAAGTAAAAACAAAGCAAGCCAACTACCAAAAGCCTTCTAAGATGGTTTACATCCTAGTACACCTTCGAATTTCGCCAAAGCCACCCACCTTTACTGCAAAATAAAAGAACTTTGGGACTGCCCAATATCCGTTTAAAATACCATCCCCATATTTACTGCAAAACAAAATAACTTTATGTCCAATATTTAAATAAAAATTATTGTTTCGTGGGGGATTATTATTGATTATGGGGCGCGTTTTTCCTACAATCTTAATTCTATGGATCTCAGCTCTCGGGGAAATGCAGAAGATCAACTCGCGTTCCAGAGAACATCTTCAGAAATAGCCAAAAATATTTCCGTTCTATTGAGTCATTTTGAAAAGTTTGATTACAACTTCATTAAAAAATTCTTTCGACTTGTACTTGAAAAGTCCCTGAAGTGATCGGGGACAGATAGACTACAGACTAATGAATAATCCGGCCCACTGACGGATTAATACAATTTTGTGGGTGGAGGCTTGGATGGAAGATTCACATATATCTTATAAATAAAAATGAAATTCTGTTTGTTTGTTTGTTTGTTTGTTGATTTGAGTTGTATACAAATCCACAAAAATGGACCTATCAGCCTGAAATTTTGCACAGATATGTAAAATAATATAGAATAAATCACAGTTCACTTTAAAACTTTGAAAGTCCACCCGTTCCCGGAATTTAAGAGATTTTTTATGTTCTCCATGCAAAAACCTTTCCGTAATTGTAACCCCTGTAGTCAAAAAAGTGTGAAATAAGGATCGTGGTTGCCGTGTGTGGCAATTTTGCCGAATAAAATGTTTTAAATTCTCAAAGTAAAAATAAAAGAATAATAATGATTTTTTTTTTGTTAGTTTATATTTGTAAGATTATTAATTTTTTATTATAATATCGTGTGCATGGGAAATCGGAGCAGGAATGAAATCTTTTATACGCAAAACAATAAGAATTGAAGATTTCCGAGGCTAATATGTAATTTTTTTTTAGTTTGGCGAAAAAATAAAATGGCTCAAATGCTGATTTTGAGGAAGTGAGTTCTAGAGGTTTGCACAGTTTTCGGCTTGGCGCAATTTATTGAGAGCTTAAGGAAATAGATTTTTGAAAGCAAGTGCAAAGGTTTTATTAGAATACAGCGTTAAATTTTAATGATCCGTGAAGAAATAATGCAGTTATTAAGGGATTTCAAGCGATCTATCTTCAGAATTCTCGCCAATTGAGTACATTGATTTAAGTTGGGGGAATTCCGCCAAATTTCAGAAAATTGAAATCTTCTCATTTAGTACATCGGAGTAACGATGAATAAAACACGTTATAGTTGATAATTTAAAAAAATTCGGTTGTATTCCCCTTTTCAAATAAATGTGTGCTTTACTTTTTGGCGGCCGAACCATTTCCCATATTGATTGCTGCTAAGTCAATGCTTCGAATGATTTCCTGAAAAAACTCTTGCAAAATGGCGTATGTTGGCACTTTGGCGAGGCTTAGATTTGAAACTGGATTTTATTTGAGACTGGGATATATAATGATACTGGTTATAGATAAAAATGAATGTTGGTATGTGTGTATGAGGTTGAAAAACTCCAGCACCGTTGCACCATGAAATTTGGTTCACCTAAGTCTTTTATCATTGAGAAGCTTTTTATGCTATCCGTTTTCCTCTAACTTGCCACTAGGTGGCGCAGCAGAACGTCGAATTCTATTCCGTTTAGCCGTTTACTATGCGAATATCGTCCAACCGATTTCGATGAAATTTGGTACACGCGGATATTAGAACACGGAGAATATTTTTCAATATCCATTTTGCTGTAACTTGCCGCTAAATGGCGCTGCAACACATCAACTTCTATACCGTTCGACCGATCGGCATAAAATTTCTTATACTTACACATTTCAGCACGAAGAATATATTCTAACTGTGTTCCTTTTGATGTTACTCACCACTAGATGGCACTGCAATGCATTATTATTTTAACTCGCCACTGGATGACGCTGCAGCAGGCCAAATTCTTGACCATTCAAACGGTCGCTATGAAAATCAGTATACATAGCTATTTGAACAATGAGAATATTTTGGCGTTATCCATTTTGCTATAACTCGCCACTTGACGGCACTGTAGCAAATCATTACTTTAATTAACCACTAGATCGCGCTGCAGTGTATCACTTCTTGACTGTGCAACTGATCGCTATGAAAATAGGTATACATAGATATTTGAACACGGGGAAGAGTTTGGCGCTATCCATTTTCCTATATAATTTGCCACTAGATGTCGCGTCGTCAGGGCTGTCCAGCCGATCGTCCTGAAATTTCGTATTCATCGATATCTGAATTGAAGAATATTTCCGCCGTATCCATTTTGCTAAAACTCTCCACTAGATTGCGCTACACCGCATGGCTTTCTGCACCGTACAAACGATTGCCTTGCAATTGGTATGCATGATTATTGGACACAATATAACGCGATTTCCATTTTGCTATATCTGTTTATTACAATGAATAGTAATCACCACAAATCGTAATATCAAAAAGTCCATTCATTCCCGTGCGAAGAACGGGTACTTCAGCTAGTATATATATAAATTTTATGGAAGAAAGTTGGGATTGTTTACATTAATTTCATTTTTCTTGGGAGGGGCGGTCACCTCCTCCGACCCCCTCCCTTTAATCCGCCCTTGATCAGACCCTGAGTCTGTTTTTTGTTTCGGCACTTAGTTTTCTTTCTATATTTTGTTTATTTCTGGATTCAGTCTTCAAATAAAGACAAAAATGTAACACTATTGGTAAGGAATCCATTTTCTAAAGGCCATAGGTGGGTGGTGCAAGGATCTGGATACCCCCTCCTCCGTTTGTCCGAGTTTCGCTTTTAGTCAACGGAAAGATAATGATACAGCCTTTCTTTCTGTCTTTCTTTTATTTCCCCCCTTTTGGATGCTCCCTGAAATTTTTTTCTGAGAACCGTGTTTTTGTTCCACAGTATTGTTGGATATACTCTTGTGTGTGTCCTTATTGCTGACTTTAGAATACTCATTCAGTTTCGTCTAGGTAATGAGTTGACTAAATAATGCAGGCATGCAACAGCCACATTAAATATATTAATGACTATGTCATTTTATCCCTCACCCCCTTTTGAAAATGTGACATAAAAATGAGACACGAAAATGCGTTATGAAAACGCGACATAAAAGTAAGAATAAATGTCCGCTAAAAATGTTAGTATGTGTTACGTAAACCACCGATTTCTATAAGCTCCGTAAGGTTGCATTTATTTGATAAAATGATTGTTTAAAAATTTCATCCGTTTATTTAAATACTATTAGTTCACAACAGCTTTAATCTATTGTTACAATATTTCGTAAGCTGTAGAATATGCATCACAAGTATATTTTACATATATTTAAATACTATTAGTTCACAACAGCTTTAATCTATTGTTACAATATTTACTGAGCTGTAGAATGTGCATCAGATGTATTTTTCTATAAATAGGTTACAATCCTAAAAATTTCAACATGGTGTTACCAGGTGAAATACACGATAGATGAGAGATAAAATGACATAGTCCATTAATATCGTTTTAATATGGCAATCATGAAACTAAAAAATTAGGGGGGGTCTCCCATTGATGAGGCTCGAACAGCCGAGTTATACATATATTCTTTCAATGAGTTGTCTACAACTGATTTACAGTTCCACTATATAGATCTTCAGAAATTGTCTTATCCAATAAATAAATAAATAAATAAATAAATAAAAATGAAAAGAAAGAAAGAACGAAAGAAAAAAAGATTTACAAGATTTATCTGTTGCCTTAAAAAATCAAGAAAGATAAATCATGCCAAGCTCATAGATTATAAAACACTTTCCAATACAAAATATTTTTGCGCCAAATCTGCTATGTATTTTAGTTAAAACTGGCGAGATTTCGTAGATAAAAAAATGTTGTATTATCACTGTAAATGCAATTTTATGAGACCCTGTAAAAGACCATTAATTTTTTTTAGCGTTTAACTGAAGAATATAAAAATTTTATACTCATTGTCTTGTGCTAGAAATGTATTAGTGTCTCTCAAATGCCACAGACTGCAATGGGAATTCTTTTGAGTGCTCCTGTAGAACTTTTAATAACACGGACGTTATTCTCAATGGAGAGCATCATTTTGAGAGCCTTAGTAATATATATGCCAACTTTGTTTTCTTTCAAAAATCGAATATCTCTAAAATATGTTTTCAAGAATGACTGCTGATTCAGTCATTCCTGTATCAACAGATACAGGGGGAGACCCCCCTGAACCCCCCCCCCCTTTTAGTTCTGTTTTTTAGACTGTGCTATACATTGGATTTTTTTCTCCTGTAAAAGAACTATAAATGCTACATACGCCATTTTCAATATGGTACGTGGTACTGTACATAGATAACATAAATTTCGCACAAATCGATGTATATCCACAGCAGTTAGAACACTGGATGGGTGGACATCAGAACAGACAAATAATCGAAATCATAAGGACGTTAACCCGTTTTGGGTTCAAATGCATTAACAAATTTTCGTCGGTCGGAGACCCCCTCATACTCCAAGGCAGATAGCCCTTAACAAAACACAATACAATAAATCAGTTAATTAGTGCGAGTAACGAATTTTCAAAATTTCCAAAGAAATCGACACAGCTTAATATAATTACATTAGACATTTTTCGAGGTACTGCATTATTATCCAGGCGATCCGCCAAGACGAGCAACTTTTTCGCCAAGATAAATGCCGGACACATGAAATTATTGATGGTTCGAAATACGATTGCCAACAGTTTGCCAGGAAATTTGAGGGAAAAATAGTTTGGCGTTAATGACCGCCGGGATAATACGTAAATACCTTTTTCGATTTATCGTAAAATAATAAAAATATCGCCAAGTTTGGTTCATTTTTCAAAGCATTTTTTTCGCACCCTATTTGGCAATTTATCGCAAAAGTCGCCAACATTGCCGGCTTTTGGCTCAAATTTTGAAGGAGGCACACGATCGTCGTCGGATTATTAGCTAATCATATTGTAGGATAGTATTATATGCTAAAAATAGATGCCTGTCTCTAAACTGCCATTGACCGTATTGTATAGAAATTATTTTGAGTGCTCCCGTATAGAAAAACTTTTAACTATACAGACACTATTTTCGATGCAAAGCTTCATTTTGTAATCCTTCATAACATCCAATTTTGTTTCATTTCAAAGAGCAGAATATCTCTAACACTAGAAGCCTTTTGTGAAGGCAATTACAACGGGCGAGAGAAAAAACATTTTAAGGAAATTTGTCTTTCATTCAATATATTTAATTTTCATCCACCTAAAATAAATAAGTTCATATTCAATTTTTATTACAGACCCAAATTGAATTTCATGCTCATCTGGAAACGCGCGTAATCTTTTCGCAGTCGAAAGCTTTCGTTTTGTATACATAAACCTTCGAATATCCAATAGACGATTTATTTGTGGGGAAAAAATAATAACAAACTGTGTAATCGGGAGAAATTATTTTAAACGTATTGGAATCCCCCCAATTGTATGACGTCATTTTCACTTAAAATAGGTCATTTTGTCACGAAAATGATTCAATTTTTTGATTCTCGGAAACGAAATGGTGCTGAAAATAGCGAAAAATCGCTTAAAAATGAAGGAATGGGTGGATTTTTAGATTTTAAAATTGACAGATTGTTTTCTGTATTTTTTTACAAACTTGTGAAAAATTTCAAGCGGATCGTACAAACGATGTAAACGTTGTTAGGCTTTTTGTCCTTGACTTTGTAATCTTTTTGCAGTCATAGAGGAAAAAGTTATATCTTGAAGTCGGGGTTCAGCGCAACTACAAGGGGTGATCAAATGAAAAGGTACCAAACGTCGCAACAACCTAACCGTTATCATATTTGTCCATGCAGCTATAAGAACACGTATCGAGACATCTAGGAATGCGATTGGAGCCTTTTGTGTGGATAGGAACATGCGGGGGCCCGCAGGAGAGAGCAGAAACTCTTGTAAAAAGCACCCTACTACGTCCAATTGACGCCGCAGTGCGTGTGAGGACAGGATGGTGTTCACATTGCAAAATTCGACGATTTAGGGGCAGCGAGGCGTTATCCGATTTCTGGCAGCGGAAGATGTTAAACCGGCCACTATTCATCGCAGGATGATGATCGTATACTGGGAAGGCTGTGTGTCCCACAAGTCAATGAGAAAATGGAATGTCCGTTTTCGCCAAGGAACTGGTCACGTTCAAGTGGGAGACGTTGGACCATCCGCCCTACAGTCCGGACATGTCACCCTGCGATTTCCATATGTTGGTTCCACTGAAGAAACCACCTGAAAGGGAAGCGCTTCAACTCGGACGACGTACTCAAGGACGCTGTGACGGACTGGGTCTCGTCACGGCCACAGGAATTCTGGGAACAAGGAATCCTGCGGCTTGTTCGTCAGTGGGATCGTTGTGCTCAGGCCTATGGCGTATATTTTGAATAAAGTCTACATTTGTACCCACCGTTCTTACCTTTTCATTTGATCACCCCTTGTAGTTAGCAGGATGATACGCTTTAAAGAAGAACTTCCCATAGAGCGCAATGTATTGGGACTATTTTGAGTGCTCCTGTAGAAAAAAATCAATAAATGCTACATAGATCCTTTACAATAGGGTACATGGTACTGCAGATAAGAATAACATATATAAATTTCGTAGAAATCAATGCCTATACACGCGAGTCAAGGACGGACAGACAGAGAAACCGAAATCTTACACTTTTCTACCTTGTTGGAAAGTGTCAAAAAAGCTAGATCTTGAGAGGGAAAGACGAAAACTTTCAAGGTAAATGCGCGGGGCCCCCAAAAGCGCGGGGCCCGTAGCATTTGCTAAATCTGCTATATTGTTAATCCGGCACTGGTTAGAACCCCGTTGTAAGTCCCCCCGAACAAGGCACCCCCCCCTCGTAGGCAGATGCCCTTTGCGTATGCTTGCAATAACACAAAACTAAACTAAAACTAGCTTTGTTTCACTAACTGAGCCAGATGCAGGTGTTTTTCTGTGCTGGCTTACAGGAGTATAAAGACCTCAAAAATACATACCGATTTGCATACTACAAAATACAATTTTAATCTACTTAACACTGATGGTGCTGCTTTTAATTACGATACACTAAGCCAACAAAAGAAGTTTGAGCTGCAAATTAAATTTGTTCTTTACTGTTGAAACAGCTTAGGCGTCTTTCGCAATGGCAAGAATTCCATAACACGATCAGAAATTCTAAGTAAACACCAACAAAAATATCCATTCCCTCATTCATTTATCTCCATTTAGAACAGAGATCCAAAAAAAAGAAAAATGTGACGACATATTTATAAGATGACGAAGCAAACTGCTTAAGAACTATCTCCCACAAATCATCTCAGCTCCCTACCGCAACCCCGAGGGGGCTCAAGATCATTGCATATCCACTGGACCCCCCTCCCCACGCTCTTATACGCACTTGAACTCATATAAGGACTTAACATACATCATAAATAATAAGGAACCAAAAGATGGGTTTTGAACACAAGAAATTGTTAACTTCTCCCACCCTTCGAGACCCTAATGAGGGAAGGGGGGAGATTTGATAAAGTGTTTGTTCTAAAGCCTGATTTTTTTTTATTTTTTACTTGAAAGAGCTTGTTGATCTAGCCCGCCCCCGCAGCAGAAGACAACTTGGGGGAAAATGTACCAAACTATCTTTTACGAGGACTTGTCACGGCGAATTCGGTTGGTACATGTTGATCGTGTGACATAGAGAGCGTAAAAGAAAGGAAAGTGCATAGGGACAAAGGCAAATGTAGATAAACGAAAATTGATAAAGATAACCACCCCCATATAATTAATAGAAAGCTTGATTGCATAATCTTAGTAGGGAATGCAATCCGGCACTGTTTTTCATTTCGTGTGATTGCGGAATTGAGATTTGTTGATCCCGCGGGATTGATATTTCACTCAACTAAAATTGATTTCGATAGAGAAAAGCAGGAAAAAGTAAGATTGTAAGCGCTATAAAGTTTAACTTTAATAATAATGCTTTATCTTCTTTGATAATTAATACAATACCTTACATAAATATGAAAATTCTAGTCATGATATTCATAATAATATTCTGTTATTTCTTAGTTGCTAAAAAAGAAGAATGTAAATAAGACAACGTAAAAAGGCACTCGTCTTCCTCCCGTTCCAGCGGGATCGGGATTGCATTCCCTAAATCTTAGAGAATTTACAGTCGGAATTATTTATGTTGAAGGGACATTAAAAATTTGGAAGGAAAACAGCAGACGAAATGGGAAGGATTGAATTTGTGAATGAAACATCAGTCTTTACAATTAGCAGATGACCAAGTGATAATTGCGAACAGTTTGACGAATTGACCTTGTAGTTGAGATTAACATAGAAGCCAGAGACTCACAGAGGAAATTAATTACAGAATTTGCCAGAGAATAAAGGCCGTGAAGCTATTAAATTCTATTTGGTGGAGAGAAGAGCTACCTAAAATTCAGATCAAACGGAAAAGAGAGCCTTTCGTAAAAGAGGAAGACCTCAGAAGAAATGGGTAGATGCCATTAAAAGAGCATTGAGAGATCTGCAGGAATTATGGACCCTGGACAGGAAGAAATGGAGAAGTTCAGTATAGATTCGTCGGAAGGCGACACGTGACGCCAAGAACCGAGTTATATTATATCAGTTAATAATAGCCATTAAATAAAAAGACACTGATCGCAATCAAAAACAATAAAGATAAATCATGTTGAATGCATCAGTTATAAAACACTTTTCCAACATGCACAATTGTCTTTTTTTGCGCCAAACTTGACAATGCATCTCTACATTGCTATCAGTTGCCAAGCACTAGCCAGCCCGGTGCTGCTTCCCTTTCAGTGTTCTTACGGGAAAGGAGCTTAGTGGTTAGGCCACTGTGGGATTCAAAACAATAAGTAGGCAGAAGGGATGCACTCCGCCACCGAAATCAAGTTAGGCACACGCACCACGATTTGTCCACTCCTGGCATGGACGAACAGACAGGGAAATCAAAGCCATAAACTCTTTTTATATTTGTTGGTAAATTCATGAAAGAAGATCAATCATGCAATTATAATAACACTCCCCAACACGATCTCATTCACATGTAATTTTAAGTATGCTCCTGCGGTATTGGAAAGTGCTTTATGTCGATGGGTTTGCAATAACTTATCATTTTCGTTTAAAAAGTTTTTTTCTTCTTCTTTTTGCGCATGCTCTTTTCGTACCTTTACTGAAGCATGTCAGGAACTTTTACCTTTAACGCATACACACACACTCTACCTTTTCCTTGTTAAAGTGAACTTGAGAAAGGCAGGTTAGCGAGACAAGGTTGTAATTAAAATTAAATGCGGTGTGAGGAGTACAATTTTTTAAAAATAATCCAACTGTTGGAGGGAAAAAAAGAAGCAAAGAGAATGAACTCCACTGAGAACAGTGTTTTAATGATGTTCGACAAAAAAGAAATGTCGAGAGGGGTAAGAGGCAGTGTTGGTTTTATTAACAGGGAGGAGATCTTGTGTGAAGAAAATGCCTCTTGAGCGTGAAAGGAAAAAAAAACCTTTTTAATACTTTCTAACAAGAATGAAAAGTAATTATGATTTCGGTTTGTCTGTCTGTCTGTCCGAGCGTATCTACTCTAGTAACTGCCTGAAAAAAAACCATTTTAATAATTTCCAACAGCATTGAAAAATAATTATGATTTTGGTTTGTCTGTCTGCATCCGTGCTGTAACTGCCGTAAATATGCATTTATTACTACGAAATTTATATATTTTATTTCTGTGTACTGTACCATATACCCTATTGAAAATGGTATAGCCATGGCCTAGTGGATGAAACACCGGAGATGGTCTACGTCTGAATTGAGAAAGTGCAGGGTTCGGGCCTATAACGCAGCTGTCAATCTAACGGTCTGGAATTTTGAGCGTTTTTTTCTAGAAGTAACATGAATAACGCGTTAGAATCCTTTAGAAAGTCTTTCGACCAAGCTACTCCCCCCCGTTGGCGGATGCCCCTCGAAGGCTGGCCATAATATAATACTCAAAATGGTATAGGTACCATTTGTAGTTCTTTCACAAGAGCACTGAAGAGTTCCAATACATTCAGCTCTATGGCTGGTCATTCTTTAAAGCGTATTTTAGAGATATTCGTCTATTTCAAACAAAACAAAATTGATATAGGCTCACAAAATAATACTCTCCATCGAAAACAGCATTTATAGTTTATCTACAGGAGCACTAAAAAAATTCCAGCAGATGACGTTCTATGGCAGTTGAGAGACATATATCCATGGCAAGCACAACACACTAAATATATAAATTTATAACAGCTTATTCTTCAGTTAAAAGATAGAAATAATATTTAAACTGTTTTTACAGGGTCTCGAAAAATTACATTAACAGTAATATATAGCTTTGTAATATATAGAGTTGATTCCTATTTTAACGCCCCCACTCTCGCCAACCTAAAAAATCTCCGCCCTTTGGTGGGCTTTGTAGTCATGGGTCTCTAGGAGTTATGCACAAGTTTCAATTTTCCAAAAGAAATAGATGAAAACTAAAGTGAACAAATTAGCGATAAACGCACCAGTTAAGCAATTTAAAGACACTTAATTATTAAAACTACATTAATTGGCAACCCAAAATAAATAAATAAGTAATGGAATGGTGTGCTTACATGCTGTTCCAAATCGCCATTTTAATTCTAAATTACGACATATATCCGGTTACCACATAAATACAAAAATTCTTCATGGTAACTGCATATGTTTAATCATTGCCACCTTGGTCGGGGCGTTAAAGTAGGAATCAACCCATGAAAGACAAGCACGGCACACTCATGGATTATGATGCACATTCCAAACAGTATTTAAAACGGTGAAGTATAGTTGTAGTATACTTGGCGAAGATTGTAAAATAGCTTTAATAGGCGATTTTAAGATAGATTTCGATTCCAAAGATGGGTTTTATAGAACAAGAAAGAAAAATAGGGCACACTCATGAATAATGATACACTTTCCAACTTAATGGAATAAGGAAGAAAAATAGGGACGACGCATAAATTATGATACGCTTTTAATATACACAACACTTTAGTGCGTATTTAAAATCTGAAAGTGTTTCAGATTTCCTTACTTTTTTTTTTGGTTTTTGTTTGTTGCGC
>JAWZYV010003087.1:0-14438 GCA_038373885.1 Cheiracanthium punctorium
CTAAAAAATACAAGGTTTTTACTTACGTGAAGGGAGATCGTTCTAAATCTTCTAGTCTCTGGACAAAGTACCAACATCTATACGGCTAGCAAGACCGGAAAATCGAATAATGATTTAAAATACATTATCCCTAATTCCCGGTCCAACTAGCACATTTTCATTCATTCTTAATACCATCATATGCTGAAATAGGTATATTATTTTGACACTAAAAACAAAATAACACATTTGAAGATATTAAACGCTTTAAAAGTAATTTTTTTTTCTTATAACAATTTACCAGATTCACAATGCTATTTTATGTAGGATAAAATTAGTTAGCAAGCGAAAATTTAAACTTAGTTAGAATTTACTGAAATACAAATACCATGCATGCCTTATTTTCTATTAGGAGAAAGCCCTCAAACCCCAGTTTTTGTATACAAACTGCTTAAAGTATTTCTACCGATAATGCCTATTGCTATTAATTACACTGGATTACCAACTTAAAATTTTGCAAAACACCAAAATACAGAAAAACATACATTAACAGTAACCAAAAGAAAAAATCACACTTAAAAGTGCAACACATCAAAAGTGGAAAATATAATTACCACATAATTATTTTCAATTAGAATTACGGTATCAACTTATATGTAACTAAAATAATAGAAAATATTACACTTACCCTGTACTTGTACACGCGAGAGGTGAAAATAATAAAAATACTCACATAATTCACAAAACAATGATTGAAGTAAAATCCACGTGCACGCCATATTGCTGATAACAGAAATTGAGATAAGAAAGTGCCTTGAGGCTCTACAGAGCCGGTACAATAAGAGTTGGCCAGTTTACCGATAAGATAAAACCAGGGAGGGTGCTAGGGGAATACCGAATTGTGGGGACACGTGTTTCATTCTGCGTTCAAAAATGGGGACTTATGGATTAAAATCATGTTAGATTAAAGCCATTTCAATAAAAATCTATCCTTTTTGTAAACATGGGCATTATATCCTAAATTAAAATATCAAAGTTAAGCTACAACGATTAATATATTTTACGTAGTTTAGGAAAATAATGAATCATTAAATTAATTTCTGTGAAACAATTAGCAAAGATCATTATACTAAAGCAAATTATTTTTGTTAAGTTTTGATAAATAACAGTAATAAATTATAGGCATTGCAGATGAATGAGTATTCACGTATAAAATAGGTATTAAAATTATTGTTTAAAACAATTTTTACAATAATAAACTAAAATTTTTATTTAATAAAGTCATAAACTAAAATTATTAATGAAAACTTGCTAATAAATTAAACATATCAAAATTTTTACACTCAGTTTTTTTATATACTTAAATTTTACAAAGATATCCTTTTAATAAATTCATAAACTAAAACAATTTTTACAATAATAAACTAAATTTTTTATTTAATAAAGTCATAAACTGAAATTATTAATGAAAACCTGTTAATAAATTAAACTTATTACTCTAAAAGATAGCTAATCACAACATATATCAGAAAAAATATAAGCAATTATAATACCTGGAAAATACCGGACAACACTCTTGTTACATGCGGACAAAACCTCGGTCTGCTCGGCTAAATAAGTCTTAGGTATCCGTTGCAGGAGACCTTACCTACGCCCAACCTACAAACTCTACAAATTTAACGGCAACTGGTTTTCTCTTATCAGGTATCACAGATCAGATAAGAGATAAGGAAGTGACATGCGCAGAAGACACGTGATTGTGACGTGTGCAAATCTGTGTTGATTTAATATCCGCTAGGTTCGTTGGCAGGATGTACATTGAGTGGCAACTCTCTGTAACGGGCTAAGACAATTTAGATGATGCAATATCTACAGGGTTGAGAAAGTTTTAAGGTAGAGGGCGCTTGGGTAATCACGTGATTTTTTTTTAAAGAACCAGTAAAGACATTTTAGTTAGATAAAATGGCCAGGTGTGTGTTGCGAGACTCCCTTTGCACTGTGTGCGTCTATACTTAAGACGTGTGTTTTAATTGATTTTTCGCCGAGTTTCAAAAATGTGTTTGCTTGAATACACTCCCGAGTTTTATACTCAAAGTGATGCTGATGTGTTGCTGCAAGAAATAATACAATTGCCTTTAGATGTAAAGCCTCTGCAAAGTATTGAAAAGAAAATTTCCTCGACCCGTAAAGTAATTACTTTTGCTGATGAAGGAATCAATTACAGTTTACCTGGAGCAACAGTCACTGTTTACTCTTGGATACCCATTTTGCAAAAAATACGTGAAGATCTACAGAAAGTGATAAATTATGAATTTAATATGGTACAAGTGAACTTTGGCTCTGAAGAACAACCTAAAATTGAAGACGGTAACTACGAAGATTTTAATCTAGACCTATCATCAGGTGTATGCATTCTAAGTTTTGGATCTAAACGAACTTTGGATTTTAAACCAGCGAACTGTGAAACCGCTACCATTAAATTAGAGCATGATTCAATGTGTAAGATATATCCCCCAACCAACAAACTTTTAACGCATGGTATTCCTTCTGAACCTTATGTGACAGACCCGCACATTAACCTAACATTTGCCAAAATGTACATTTATGAACCTTCCCCGAAAAGGGTAAAGTTGGACGATTGGACGGGCGATCTTTACCATAGCTTATATGCTTCTGTAAATAGTACATGGCACTTGGAAAGACTTATCTACGTTTCACTTCACGATGAAAGAACTGACTTGAAGATTTATATTAGACAATTTATACAGAATGCCCAATTAGACTATATACCAACCGGTCAGGGAGTCGTGATGAACCCTTCCACATGGATCGAATTTATTGTAAAACTATTAGATTTTAATATAGGTCATAGCAATAGCTCTTTTATTTGTAATAATCAGTTATCTGTATTTAATGATGATGGAAAATGCATCGTACAACAAATTTACAAAACCGGAGATTCATTCTCGTTAAATCCAATTTCCTTAACACTTTTAAATGATCAAGTAAAAAAACTTTGCGAAATGAGAAATGAAATATTGGAATGCATTTTAAAAACGCTATATACGACGACCCTGCCTCATTTAATTTTAAAATTAAAGCCGCAAAAATGTAACCGCGAACCCCATTGTAATTACGATGAAGCTAAACAACAATTAATGGATATAGTACATCAGAAAATTTTTAAAAACATAGGCCGGGTTCAGGATCATCCTTCGCAAAGGATACATGCTTGCTCGAATAGAACACATGTTGATGAGAGAGAGGGTCTTATAAGTAGTAAAGCATGGTTTATGGTCGACATGTCGTATATTGCAAGAGAGATATGCGAGAACAAATGTACTTGTCATTATGACGGAGAATTTTTTTCAAACATTTTCATTGAAGACTATATGAAGTATCTTCAAAATGAGCTATTTAATTCATTTTTTCAACCGTTTTCAGATTTTGCGAATTTCAAGGATGACAAAACATGTGTAATTATGTGATGTATAACTAGTATTGCGATTGTAAAAAATATATTAAAACCATTGTGATTATGAAGAAAAGGTATGCTTGCTTCTACAACAGTAGGATTTTACTCACTTGTGCATGCTTAGTTATAGAATACTCATTGAAAAGTTATTATTTTCTTAATTGTGTAAATAGTTTGTGTAATTTAAAATATATTTTTGTAAATAAATAAGTTTAAATACGAAAACTTTTCTGTGTTTTCTTTATGTGTACATGTGTGTTGATTACTTGCAAAATAAAAATCTATTAAATAAAAAGTGATAAAGTTAGCATACTTGGTCACGATTTAAGGTTCTCGTTTTATACTTATCTTTTATACACTACAAGGTAGAAAGTTAGAAATTTAACAAAATTTATTGAAGCATGTACTATGGAAACATTAATCTACTACATAGAATTAAAATGTTTTGATTAAAATCATAAACTTAAGTGTGATAGTTAAATTGTGTTACATGAGAATTCCCAAAGTACTAATTTTTTATAAAATGAACTTAGCTAAAAAAGTTAGTTTCCATAATTTTATAACTTAATCGATTTTACAGGCTTTTCAAAAATAAAGTTAAGTGAGATAAAGAAACTTAGTATTTTTAAATAAAGATTTTTTAGGTGTTCTTTAATGTAAAGATCTTACCATATTTTACTTGAAGTAACAGAATATTTAAAATCATACACTATGTTTTTAAAACATTAGAGTATTACCTTGGCATATTTTTATAATTTTTATTAAGTAATGGGCTTGAATATTTTTATGAGAAATATCAACTAAGTGCACATGTTACACATTTTACTGATTGAGATGGTTATACTTACAAATTTTAAATAAATATGCTCTTACTTTTATACATGTTACTTGTTCAAACTAAGTATACTTTTGATTTGTATACGTTTATGAGTTCTCATAAGTTATGAAATTATTTCTCGAAAGGAACTTAGCTATTAGAACTTTGTAAATTTCGTAGAAGTAGTATGCTTAACATGTTTTTGATAAAATAGATTTAAATGTGGTACAGAAATGATCAGCTATTTTAGCATAGATGTATAAACTTATCTTTATGTAAACCTTAACTAAATAAAAGTAATATAATTTATGTCTGTACAAAGTGAGGGACTTAGGCTATTTTTCAGAATTATCAAGTAAAGGGTTTTACAAAATACTTAGTAAACTGCATTAATAGATTGTAAGGTGTAATTTTTTCTTTTAGAAGTTTTGCACATTGGTATATTTTATGTTCTGATAAGTCGTTGAATATGTTCTTGAAATAAACTAACATATCTGTACTTTGAAAATTTTATAGAAGTGACGAACTTTGGTATTTTTAGAATGTTACGAACTTGATACATTTTTTCTGAAGTGCTAGATATGTGAAATTGTCTTTTTAGAAACATTGAATTATTCATATTAGTGCATTTCAGTTACTCTTTCAAGATAACGGACTTAGAATTTTTTACAAATAGCAAGCTAGTAACTTGCTAAACATGCTTCTTGCAAATATTTTTAAATACCGTTGTTAAAAATCACAGTGTCTACTTAATTTATTATATTTTAATTTGTTTATTTCTTTTAGTAGTTACAACTTTGATAATTTTTAAGAACGGTATTTAAAAATATTTGCAAGAAGCATGTTTAGCAAGTTGCTAGCTTGCTATTTGTAAAAAATTCTAAGTCCGTTATCTTGAAAGAGTAACTGAAATGCACTAATATGAATAATTCAATGTTTCTAAAAAGACAATTTCACATATCTAGCACTTCAGAAAAAATGTATCAAGTTCGTAACATTCTAAAAATACCAAAGTTCGTCACTTCTATAAAATTTTCAAAGTACAGATATGTTAGTTTATTTCAAGAACATATTCAACGACTTATCAGAACATAAAATATACCAATGTGCAAAACTTCTAAAAGAAAAAATTACACCTTACAATCTATTAATGCAGTTTACTAAGTATTTTGTAAAACCCTTTACTTGATAATTCTGAAAAATAGCCTAAGTCCCTCACTTTGTACAGACATAAATTATATTACTTTTATTTAGTTAAGGTTTACATAAAGATAAGTTTATACATCTATGCTAAAATAGCTGATCATTTCTGTACCACATTTAAATCTATTTTATCAAAAACATGTTAAGCATACTACTTCTACGAAATTTACAAAGTTCTAATAGCTAAGTTCCTTTCGAGAAATAATTTCATAACTTATGAGAACTCATAAACGTATACAAATCAAAAGTATACTTAGTTTGAACAAGTAACATGTATAAAAGTAAGAGCATATTTATTTAAAATTTGTAAGTATAACCATCTCAATCAGTAAAATGTGTAACATGTGCACTTAGTTGATATTTCTCATAAAAATATTCAAGCCCATTACTTAATAAAAATTATAAAAATATGCCAAGGTAATACTCTAATGTTTTAAAAACATAGTGTATGATTTTAAATATTCTGTTACTTCAAGTAAAATATGGTAAGATCTTTACATTAAAGAACACCTAAAAAATCTTTATTTAAAAATACTAAGTTTCTTTATCTCACTTAACTTTATTTTTGAAAAGCCTGTAAAATCGATTAAGTTATAAAATTATGGAAACTAACTTTTTTAGCTAAGTTCATTTTATAAAAAATTAGTACTTTGGGAATTCTCATGTAACACAATTTAACTATCACACTTAAGTTTATGATTTTAATCAAAACATTTTAATTCTATGTAGTAGATTAATGTTTCCATAGTACATGCTTCAATAAATTTTGTTAAATTTCTAACTTTCTACCTTGTAGTGTATAAAAGATAAGTATAAAACGAGAACCTTAAATCGTGACCAAGTATGCTAACTTTATCACTTTTTATTTAATAGATTTTTATTTTGCAAGTAATCAACACACATGTACACATAAAGAAAACACAGAAAAGTTTTCGTATTTAAACTTATTTATTTACAAAAATATATTTTAAATTACACAAACTATTTACACAATTAAGAAAATAATAACTTTTCAATGAGTATTCTATAACTAAGCATGCACAAGTGAGTAAAATCCTACTGTTGTAGAAGCAAGCATACCTTTTCTTCATAATCACAATGGTTTTAATATATTTTTTACAATCGCAATACTAGTTATACATCACATAATTACACATGTTTTGTCATCCTTGAAATTCGCAAAATCTGAAAACGGTTGAAAAAATGAATTAAATAGCTCATTTTGAAGATACTTCATATAGTCTTCAATGAAAATGTTTGAAAAAAATTCTCCGTCATAATGACAAGTACATTTGTTCTCGCATATCTCTCTTGCAATATACGACATGTCGACCATAAACCATGCTTTACTACTTATAAGACCCTCTCTCTCATCAACATGTGTTCTATTCGAGCAAGCATGTATCCTTTGCGAAGGATGATCCTGAACCCGGCCTATGTTTTTAAAAATTTTCTGATGTACTATATCCATTAATTGTTGTTTAGCTTCATCGTAATTACAATGGGGTTCGCGGTTACATTTTTGCGGCTTTAATTTTAAAATTAAATGAGGCAGGGTCGTCGTATATAGCGTTTTTAAAATGCATTCCAATATTTCATTTCTCATTTCGCAAAGTTTTTTTACTTGATCATTTAAAAGTGTTAAGGAAATTGGATTTAACGAGAATGAATCTCCGGTTTTGTAAATTTGTTGTAAGATGCATTTTCCATCATCATTAAATACAGATAACTGATTATTACAAATAAAAGAGCTATTGCTATGACCTATATTAAAATCTAATAGTTTTACAATAAATTCGATCCATGTGGAAGGGTTCATCACGACTCCCTGACCGGTTGGTATATAGTCTAATTGGGCATTCTGTATAAATTGTCTAATATAAATCTTCAAGTCAGTTCTTTCATCGTGAAGTGAAACGTAGATAAGTCTTTCCAAGTGCCATGTACTATTTACAGAAGCATATAAGCTATGGTAAAGATCGCCCGTCCAATCGTCCAACTTTACCCTTTTCGGGGAAGGTTCATAAATGTACATTTTGGCAAATGTTAGGTTAATGTGCGGGTCTGTCACATAAGGTTCAGAAGGAATACCATGCGTTAAAAGTTTGTTGGTTGGGGGATATATCTTACACATTGAATCATGCTCTAATTTAATGGTAGCGGTTTCACAGTTCGCTGGTTTAAAATCCAAAGTTCGTTTAGATCCAAAACTTAGAATGCATACACCTGATGATAGGTCTAGATTAAAATCTTCGTAGTTACCGTCTTCAATTTTAGGTTGTTCTTCAGAGCCAAAGTTCACTTGTACCATATTAAATTCATAATTTATCACTTTCTGTAGATCTTCACGTATTTTTTGCAAAATGGGTATCCAAGAGTAAACAGTGACTGTTGCTCCAGGTAAACTGTAATTGATTCCTTCATCAGCAAAAGTAATTACTTTACGGGTCGAGGAAATTTTCTTTTCAATACTTTGCAGAGGCTTTACATCTAAAGGCAATTGTATTATTTCTTGCAGCAACACATCAGCATCACTTTGAGTATAAAACTCGGGAGTGTATTCAAGCAAACACATTTTTGAAACTCGGCGAAAAATCAATTAAAACACACGTCTTAAGTATAGACGCACACAGTGCAAAGGGAGTCTCGCAACACACACCTGGCCATTTTATCTAACTAAAATGTCTTTACTGGTTCTTTAAAAAAAAATCACGTGATTACCCAAGCGCCCTCTACCTTAAAACTTTCTCAACCCTGTAGATATTGCATCATCTAAATTGTCTTAGCCCGTTACAGAGAGTTGCCACTCAATGTACATCCTGCCAACGAACCTAGCGGATATTAAATCAACACAGATTTGCACACGTCACAATCACGTGTCTTCTGCGCATGTCACTTCCTTATCTCTTATCTGATCTGTGATACCTGATAAGAGAAAACCAGTTGCCGTTAAATTTGTAGAGTTTGTAGGTTGGGCGTAGGTAAGGTCTCCTGCAACGGATACCTAAGACTTATTTAGCCGAGCAGACCGAGGTTTTGTCCGCATGTAACAAGAGTGTTGTCCGGTATTTTCCAGGTATTATAATTGCTTATATTTTTTCTGATATATGTTGTGATTAGCTATCTTTTAGAGTAATAAGTTTAATTTATTAACAGGTTTTCATTAATAATTTCAGTTTATGACTTTATTAAATAAAAAATTTAGTTTATTATTGTAAAAATTGTTTTAGTTTATGAATTTATTAAAAGGATATCTTTGTAAAATTTAAGTATATAAAAAAACTGAGTGTAAAAATTTTGATATGTTTAATTTATTAGCAAGTTTTCATTAATAATTTTAGTTTATGACTTTATTAAATAAAAATTTTAGTTTATTATTGTAAAAATTGTTTTAAACAATAATTTTAATACCTATTTTATACGTGAATACTCATTCATCTGCAATGCCTATAATTTATTACTGTTATTTATCAAAACTTAACAAAAATAATTTGCTTTAGTATAATGATCTTTGCTAATTGTTTCACAGAAATTAATTTAATGATTCATTATTTTCCTAAACTACGTAAAATATATTAATCGTTGTAGCTTAACTTTGATATTTTAATTTAGGATATAATGCCCATGTTTACAAAAAGGATAGATTTTTATTGAAATGGCTTTAATCTAACATGATTTTAATCCATAAGTCCCCATTTTTGAACGCAGAATGAAACACGTGTCCCCACAATTCGGTATTCCCCTAGCACCCTCCCTGGTTTTATCTTATCGGTAAACTGGCCAACTCTTATTGTACCGGCTCTGTAGAGCCTCAAGGCACTTTCTTATCTCAATTTCTGTTATCAGCAATATGGCGTGCACGTGGATTTTACTTCAATCATTGTTTTGTGAATTATGTGAGTATTTTTATTATTTTCACCTCTCGCGTGTACAAGTACAGGGTAAGTGTAATATTTTCTATTATTTTAGTTACATATAAGTTGATACCGTAATTCTAATTGAAAATAATTATGTGGTAATTATATTTTCCACTTTTGATGTGTTGCACTTTTAAGTGTGATTTTTTTTTTGGTTACTGTTAATGTATGTTTTTCTGTATTTTGGTGTTTTGCAAAATTTTAAGTTGGTAATCCAGTGTAATTAATAGCAATAGGCATTATCGGTAGAAATACTTTAAGCAGTTTGTATACGAAAACTGGGGTTTGAGGGCTTTCTCCTAATAGAAAATAAGGCATGCATGGTATCTGTATTTCAGTAAATTCTAATTAAGATTAAATTTTCGCTTGCTAACTAATTTTATCCTACATAAAATAGTATTGTGAATCTGGTAAATTGTTATAAGAAAAAATTACTTTTAAAGCGTTTAATATCTTCAAATGTGTTTTGTTTTTAGTGTCAAAATATTATGTCAATTTTCAGCATATGAGGATAAAAATTAATGAAAATGTGCTAGTTGGACCGGGAATTAGGGATAATGTATTTTAAATCATTTCTCTATATTCCGGTCTTGCTAGCCGTATAGATGGTGGTACTTTGTCCAGAGACTAGAAGATTTAGAACGATGTCCCTTCACGTAAGTAAAAACCTTGTATTTTTTAGTTTAAGTAATGATTTGCGATTTAAACTGACATTTTATCTAAGTATTGAAATATATTTATGTACATGCAGTATAAAACTGTGCATGCAATTGTGCTAAAACGGATCTTCAATTTTTATTTCCAATAGTTCAACTTTCTAACAATAGTACTATCTAGTCTAAAAGTTTGTGCAAGTTATGCTCACCTTTCTATAAAATATGTTAAGTGCATCAATAAAAGACCTCTAAAAAGGTTGATACATGTATAAAATTATGCTTTCATAGTCAAACTGAAATGAGTGTCGCACATAAACAATCTAACTCGTATCGTATTGAAATTCTATAAATCAAGTTACTCTACTTGGGATATACAGTAAAAAAGTTTTGTAGGATTACTAAAAATGCAATTTTTTCTCTAATTGATCTATAGAAAATATAAACTAGTATAATCGCTGCCTAAAATTTATCAAAAATGTGTTGGTAATTAAAAATGTTTAGATAAATACTTTGTTTGTTTGTGTTTTAAGGCAAACCTGCACGCGGGGGTATCTGCTTAGGATGAGGGGTGCCTTGGTAGGAGGACTTTCTAAGGGGATCTAACGCGTATTCATACATTTCGTATACAAAAACTTGAGTTTTGGGGGATATATGGTTAAAGTGATTTTCTCGCAATAGAATATAAGACTATATCATTATTTGTAAAAATCTTTCTATGGTATAATTTTCTCACTTGCCTAACAGTAGATTAAATTTGTAGAAAATGTATGGGTATCCTAAATCCTACTTTAATGTTAAACGGCTACTTAACAAAAATACGGTGTACAAAAAATTAAAACTCTTGATTAAAATTTTTTTCTTGATAAATTAAAAACATTTGATTAAAAAAAATATTTGTTGTAAAATTAATTATTAACTTAAAATTAAAACTCTTGGTTAAAAAATATAAATAAATTAACTCTTGATTAAAAAAAAATATTTGTTGTAAAATTATTTAACTTAAAATTAAAACTCTTGGTTAAAAAATAAAAATAAATTAACTCTTGATTAAAAAAATATTTGTTGTAAAATTAATTAGTAACTTAAAATTAAAACTTGGTTAAAAGTAGATTTAGAAAAATATTTGTTGTAAAATTATTTAAATTAAAATTAAAAGTTGATTAAAAAAATAAAAATAAAAATAAATTAACTCTTGATTAAAAATGTATTAAGTTGGGTATAAATATCTGAAGAAAAAAAAATGTTTAGATAAAAAAGTTCATACACTGTCTAAATCATTATTTGTAAAAACTATAGGTACTAAAATCGTTCTATGGTATAATTTTCTCACTTCCCTAACAGTAGAAGAAATTTGTAGAAAATGTATGGGTATCCTAAACCCTACTTTAATATTCTAGTAAACTACTACTTAACAAAAATACGGTATGCAAAAATTAGCTGGTATAATTCTCTCACTTCCCTAACAGTAGAAGAAATGTTTAAAAAGCCTTACTTTAATATTCTAGTAAACTATTACTTATTAAATATATGCTATAATCAGTATAAAAAAATTAGCTAAACATTAGAAGTATGTATTAAGCAACATTTATTCAATTTACATTGGTTCTATAACCTAAATGGTAAAGAAAACTAAATAAATAAAAAATAAACTTCGAAAAATTAATCAAAGTCTCAATTCATTTTGAAAACTAAAGTATAACACAATACACCTACAATTTTATACCTGAAGGATTCTCGGCCTAATGGTTTAAGCCAACAATTATTAGCCTATGAATTCTTTTGTGGTTACGCGTTCAAATCTGAAAATTTTTCCAAATCCCCTTATTTGAAAAAAAGGAAAAAAAATTCTTATCAACCCTTCCAACATCCGGTCAACTTCCTCTCTCAACATCCCTTCCGGCCACGCCCCCCTTCCCCGCTCAGCATAGGGAACGCACTCATCCAGGCAGCACCGCAGAATTAACATGGCACCGCATGGGCAGAACTCTCCTTTCTTCCCTACTCTTCTGTCTACATGTGATGTACGTGCACGTTAAATACTTGGCTACGAAAGTCCTCTCGACGGTCTCTAGCACTTTCCGAGGGGTGCCAATATTCAGATGTCCTCCACTATCTGATGATGATCCAAATTGTGACGAGAAACTCCTGGAAGGACGTATGAAGCTCCTAAACAACATATTCAGTGACGTGAGCTGTCCTCTCCATGGCAAACAAACAAATCTACTAGCAATTTTGCTCGGGCCATCATCGGCCGTCTACGTAGCCTGTGATAACCCGAAAAAAATTGCCAACAGGGAAATCTGTAAATTTGGTAATAAGATATTTAAAATAAAATTAATAAAATTGTAATAAAATAAATTTGGGTGGATGAATTGCAGAAAAAAAATTCAGTGCATAAGTTAATCATTATTGCATTACTTAATTTTTGTTCGACTAATAAATTCCCTGAAAATATAAAACACACGCACGCACACACACATTATATAATGTATTTATATCTGTGACATGAACGAAACTGAGAGTTACTAAACAGGTTTATCGTATCTGGCATCCTTGTTTCAAAATTACGTGATTAACATTTGATTTCAAGCGTTATATATGAATGAAATACTAATGCATTCAACTTTTCATATACAAAGAAAACAACGAATTTTAGAAAGATGCTTGTTAATATCGATGAAACAGCATATTCTTCTACGACGTGAAGTGGCTGATTAACCCTTTGAGGCGCAACACTTTCTCAATGCTGAAAAAAGGGCAGCCGTTGCAATCCCTCGACTTAACAACCAGCAATATGGCGGACGATCAAAACGTTCATAGCGTGCCACAGATCTAGACACCCTTTTTTGGCACAGACTAGATCTGTGGTACGCGATGAACGTTTCGATCGTCCGCCATCCTGCTGGTAGTTAAGTCGAGCGATGGCAACGGCTGCCTTTTTTTTCAACATCGGGCAATTTATCCAGCTGTTCTCGCATTCTTCCATTTTTCAGCAGATGTCAGTGCTGTTAAAAATGATCGTGACCATTTTTTTACGGGAAATGACGTGCTAAAAAGTAAAGGATTCTCGTGAAGCTATGTCACCCGCAACTATTTTTATACAAATCAAATCTATTCTTCGTGACTGGCAATAGTCAAAACGTCAGAATTTGGTGTTCCCAGAGCGGGAACACTGCGCGTTAAAGGGTTAAAGAGCTTTTATTACCGCCCTAGGCCATTCTTTGTCTAAAAGTCTATAACGAGAATGTTTGTCCCAAGAGTCTTGGCTTCCGCAGTGTTGGGCTTGATGGTGTTCACGGAAATGTCTGCGAACCTGGTTTCTGCAGACTTAGGCGCTGTGATGGACGGACTTGACGGTGCGGTAGAGGGATTGGGAGACACGGTTAGTGTTAAAAATAACAGGCATAAAATTATTTATTATTCCAGAAAAATAAATAGCTTATGTATTGAAGCATTGAGACAGTTCATTTCAAATACAGAAACAGTTATTAAAAATTTTTTTTTCTAGTGAAAATCTCAAATCTTGATTAATCTTTTTTTAGTTTGTTTAATTTTTCTCAAATCTTATAAGTTTAAAGAATATCAATGAAAATTGTGGTCCAGGCTCATTATCTCATAATTTAATCTTCTCACAAACATAAGATTTTTTTTTTCTGGATATAGAAATAGACATTGAAGTCAGTTTGAATTGGAGTGTGCGTTTCAACAAATATTTTTGGCATAATTTATTTTTCTTGTAATAGCTAAGATGACTACAAAACTAGAAATACTGAAAATTTATAAAATATTTTCCATAAGTACCAATGCTTATTTCACTGTACTTGTACATAACCATAGATAATATATTTATTTGAATTGCATTTGAGTTATATATAGATATATATTTCTAGGTGAGTGGAATTGGACGTTAAATTTACTGGTATACCAGATTGATGCTACAAAAATTGTAAGCATATTTTTTTTAATTTGAAAAAATGAAAAGGATTTTTTAGAGAACACAGGAAAAAACCGCAGGGAAATAAAAGTAATGTAATTTAACAGGTCTGGTTTCAATGTAAAATTGAAAGAATTCTCACTTTGAAGACAACTCTTTTTGACAAGTTAACTTTCTAACACTTGGCACCACGTTATCACCTTTCGTTTATTATTTACGAATTTTGTTGGTGTGGTGGATGCAAATAATTTTATTACCAATGCTAATTTTGCTGAAAAGTGTCTCGTTTTAAATCTTAATAAAAGATAGTTTTCTAACACTGATTAGAAGTTTGTTCGCAGATTCATCTGAAAGAATCGCAAAAAAAAAAAAAAAAAAAAAAAATTGTTTTAATCTCATGTTTATAATCATTTGCCTTTGCACAAGTAAACAAACTCAAGGAAAATATTGATTTGAT